>JAOTOL010001443.1:0-67500 GCA_034440575.1 Imbricaverruca yamaguchii
TCAGGCTGGTGACGATATAGCACCAGTACTAATACCACGATATGTCAAGCTGGTGTGGATATACCACCAGCACTGACACCACGATAGGTCAGGCTGATCAGGATATAGCACCGGCACTGACACCGCGATAGGTCACAGTAGTGAGGATAAAGCATCAGCACCGACTCCGCGATAGGTCACAGTGGTGAGGATATATTACCAGCATCAACGCTGCGATAGGTTGAGGCGATGGGGATATAGTACCAGCTCTGACATCGCAATACGTCAGGGTGGTGGGAACACAGTGCCAGCACTGATACAGCAGGAGTTCAAAGGTCGTGGGGATATAAGGTAGACAAGATGTAGCATCAGCACTGGCACCACCACGGGTCAGGGTGGCGGGGATACAGCACCAGCACTGACACCACCACGGGTCAGGGTGGGGGGATACAGCGCCAGCAGTGACACCACCACGGGTCAGGGTGGGGGGATACAGCACCAGCAGTGACACCACCACGGGTCGGGGTGGGGGGATACAGCACCAGCAGTGACACCACCACGGGTCGGGGTGGGGGGATACAGCACCAGCAGTGACACCACCACGGGTCGGGGTGGCGGGGACACGGCGCCAGCGCCGCTGTGGCTGACCGCGCCTGCGCTCGTGACCGTGCGCCAGCGACTGGACCTGTTCGCCGGCGTTCTGCGGGACGGCCGGACGTCGACCGACGAGCGGATGTCGCTGTACACGGGCGCCACCTACCGGCTGGTGCTGCGCTTCCGCTCGCAGGCCGACATGGCCCACTGCGACTGGGACAGGGTCATGAAGATGAAGGTGAGCGCGCTGGTGCCCGGCCGAGGTGAGCGCGCTGGAATGTAGCCACCTGTTGTGTGTTTATTATTATTATTTATTTATTTATTGGTTGGTTCACGACACACTTTATGCACATTCACGGTTAATGGCGCCGCCCACACTGTTTCGCCGGTGGGCCGCGGGATTGGGAAATGTCCTGAGTGGCGCTAGAGTCGAACCCGGGACCTTTGGTACCCATAGCCCGACAACTTAACCACTCGGCCATCCCCGCCCCCACCTGTTGTGTGTGTGCGCGCGTGCGTGCGTTCGTTGTGGTGTGCTAATGAGTGTGTTGGCCACGTGTGGTGTGCTGAGTGTGTTGGCCACCTGTGGTGTGCTGAGTGTGTTGGCCACCTGTGGTGTGCTGAGGAGTGTGTTGACCACCTGTAGTGTGCTGAGGAGTGTGCTGGCCACCTGTGGTGTGATGAGGAGTGTGTTGACCACCTGTGGTGTGCTGAGGAGTGTGTTGGCCACCTGTGGTGTGCTGAGGAGTGTGTTGGCCATGTGTGATGTGCTGAAGAGTGTGTTGGTCACCTGTGGTGTGCTGAGGAGTGTGCTGGCCACCTGTGGTGTGATGAGGAGTGTGCTGACCACCTGTGGTGTGCTGAGGAGTGTGTTGACCACCTGTGGTGTGCTGAGGAGTGTGTTGACCACCTGTGGTGTGCTGAGGGAGTGTGCTGGCCACCTGTGGTGTGCTGAGGAGTGTGCTGGCCACCTATGGTGTGTGAGGAGTGTGCTGACCACCTGTGGTGTGCTGAGGAGTGTGTTGACCACCTGTGGTGTGCTGAGGAGTGTGTTGGCCACCTGTGGTGTGCTGAGGAGTGTGTTGCCACCTGTGGTGTGCTGAGGAGTGTGCTGGCCACCTGTGGTGTGCTGAGGAGTGTGTTGGCCACCTGTGGTGTGCTGAGGAGTGTGCTGGCCACCTGTGGTGTGCTGAGGAGTGTGTTGGCCACCTGTGGTGTGCTGAGGAGTGTGTTGGCCACCTGTGGTGTGCTGAGGAGTGTGTTGGCCACCTGTGGTGTGCTGAGGAGTGTGTTGACCACCTGTGGTGTGCTGAGGAGTGTGTTGCCACCTGTGGTGTGTGAGGTGTTGGCCACCTGTGGTGTGCTGAGGAGTGTGTTGGCCACCTTGGTGTGCTGAGGAGTGTGTTGGCACCTGTGGTGTGGAAATGTGTGAGGAGTGTGTTGGCCACCTGTGGTGTGCTGAGGAGTGTGTTGGCCACCTGTGGTGTGCTGAGGAGTGTGCTGGTCACCTGTGGTGTGCTGAGGAGTGTGCTGGCCACCTGTGGTGTGCAAAGAGTGTGGTGGCCACCTGTGGTGTGATGAGGAGTGTGCTGACCACCTGTGGTGTGCTGAGGAGTGTGTTGACCACCTGTGGTGTGCTGAGGAGTGTGTTGGCCACCTGTGGTGTGCTGAGGAGTGTGTTGACCACCTGTGGTGTGCTGAGGAGTGTGTTGGCCACCTGTGGTGTGCTGAGGAGTGTGCTGGCCACCTGTGGTGTGCTGAGGAGTGTGCTGGCCACCTGTGGTGTGCTGAGGAGTGTGTTGGCCATCTGTGGTGTGCTGAGGGAGTGTGTTGGCCACGTGTGGTGTGCTGAGGAGTGTGTTGGCCACCTGTGGTGTGCTGAGGAGTGTGCTGACCACCTGTGGTGTGCTGAGGAGTGTGTTGACCACCTGTAGTGTGCTGAGGAGTGTGTTGGCCACCTGTGGTGTGCTGAGGAGTGTGTTGACCACCTGTAGTGTGCTGAGGAGTGTGTTGGCCACGTGTGGTGTGCTGAGGAGTGTGTTGGCCACCTGTGGTGTGCAAAAGAGTGTGGTTGGCCACCTGTGGTGTGCTGAGGAGTGTGCTGGCCACCTGTAGTGTGCTGAGGAGTGTGCTGGCCACCTGTGGTGTGCTGAGGGAGTGTGTTGACCACCTGTAGTGTGCTGAGGAGTGTGTTGGCCACCTGTGGTGTGCTGAGGAGTGTGTTGGCCACCTGTGGTGTGCTGAGGAGTGTGTTGGCCACCTGTGGTGTGCTGAGGAGTGTGTTGACCACCTGTGGTGTGCTGAGGAGTGTGTTGGCCACCTGTGGTGTGCTGAGGAGTGTGTTGGCCACCTGTGGTGTGCTGAGGAGTGTGCTGGCCACTGTGGTGTGCTGAGTGTGTTGGCCACCTGTGGTGTGCTGAGGAGTGTGTTGGCCACCTGTGGTGTGCTGAGGAGTGTGTTGGCCACCTGTGGTGTGCTGAGGAGTGTGTTGGCCACCTGTGGTGTGCTGAGGAGTGTGTTGGCCACCTGTAGTGTGCTGAGGAGTGTGTTGGCCACGTGTGGTGTGCTGAGGAGTGTGTTGACCACCTGTAGTGTGCTGAGGAGTGTGTTGGCCACCTGTGGTGTGCTGAGGAGTGTGTTGACCACCTGTGGTGTGCTGAGGAGTGTGTTGGCCACCTGTGGTGTGCTGAGGAGTGTGCTGGCCACCTGTGGTGTGCAAGAGTGTGGTGGCCACCTGTGGTGTGCTGAGGAGTGTGCTGGCCACCTGTGGTGTGCTGAGGAGTGTGTTGACCATCTGTGGTGTGCTGAGGAGTGTGTTGACCACCTGTAGTGTGCTGAGGAGTGTGCTGGCCACCTGTGGTGTGCTGAGGAGTGTGTTGACCACCTGTAGTGTGCTGAGGAGTGTGCTGGCCACCTGTGGTGTGCTGAGGAGTGTGTTGCCACATGTGGTGTGCTGAGGAGTGTGTTGACCACCTGTAGTGTGCTGAGGAGTGTGCTGGCCACCTGTGGTGTGCTGAGGAGTGTGTTGGCCACCTGTGGTGTGCTGAGGAGTGTGTTGGCCACCTGTGGTGTGCTGAGGAGTGTGCTGGCCACCTGTAGTGTGCTGAGGAGTGTGCTGGCCACCTGTGGTGTGCTGAGGAGTGTGTTGGCCACCTGTAGTGTGCTGAGGAGTGTGCTGGCCACCTGTGGTGTGCTGAGGAGTGTGTTGACCATCTGTGGTGTGCTGAGGAGTGTGTTGGCCACCGTGGTGTGCTGAGGAGTGTGTTGACCACCTGTGGTGTGCTGAGGAGTGTGTTGGCCACCTGTGGTGTGCTGAGGAGTGTGCTGGTCACCTGTGGTGTGCTGAGGAGTGTGTTGACCACCTGTGGTGTGCATGAGTGTGTTGGCCATCTGTGGTGTGCTGAGGAGTGTGTTGGCCACCTGTGGTGTGCTGAGGAGTGTGTTGGCCACCTGTGGTGTGCTGAGGGAGTGTGCTGACCACCTGTGGTGTGCTGAGGAGTGTGTTGGCCACCTGTGGTGTGCTGAGGAGTGTGTTGGCCACCTGTGGTGTGCTGAGGAGTGTGTTGGCCACTGTGGTGTGCAAAAGAGTGTGTTGGTCAACTGTGGTGTGCTGAGGAGTGTGCTGGCCACCTGTGGTGTGCTGAGGAGTGTGTTGGCCACCTATGGTGTGCTGAGGAGTGTGTTGACCATCTGTGGTGTGCTGAGGAGTGTGTTGGCCACCTGTGGTGTGTGAGTGTGCTGGCCACCTGTGGTGTGCTGAGGAGTGTGTTGGCCACCTGTGGTGTGCTGAGGAGTGTGTTGACCACCTGTGGTGTGCTGAGGAGTGTGTTGACCACCTGTGGTGTGCTGAGGAGTGTGTTGGCCACCTGTGGTGTGCTGAGGAGTGTGTTGGCCACCTGTGGTGTGCTGAGGAGTGTGTTGGCCACCTGTGGTGTACTGAGGAGTGTGTTGACCACCTGTGGTGTGCTGAGGAGTGTGTTGACCACCTGTGGTGTGCTGAGGAGTGTGTTGGCCACCTGTGGTGTGCTGAGGAGTGTGCTGGCCACCTGTGGTGTGCTGAGGAGTGTGTTGACCACCTGTGGTGTGCTGAGGAGTGTGTTGGCCACCTGTAGTGTGCTGAGGAGTGTGCTGGCCATCTGTGGTGGGCTGAGGAGTATGTTGTCCATAATTGGTATGCGTGCGGCGTGTGACTATCTGGTGTGTTGGGTGGAATGTCATTGGCTGTCTGTGCTGTGTTCAAGGTCATTGTGTGCTTCCGGAGCTTGATGCAGGCGTGAAATTTGTAGTTTGGGAATTCTGATTCTTCTGGCGGGGGTAGCCCGAAGTAACGAGGTGGTGATACCAAGGCAGAAATTTTAATGCATGTGCACGCTTTCTGTTCTTAGTATTCTTGGCAATGTGTGTAAAGTTCTGGGTCCGACTTGGCTGCTGCGTGATGAGCTCACCGCTGAACAGCGCACGGGAGTGAACTGTTAAGTGGGCCATGTTCACCAGACGTGACCTATATGGTATTGATAGACTGGCCTGACTTGTGCAGACTGCAGCTGGGGTCAGCAGCTGCACATCTTATCCCCGCGCTGATGACATGACCTGGCCGATAGGGTCAGCAGCTGCACCTCTTATCCGCGCGCTGATGACATGACCTGACCGGTGCCGGCAGTCGCTGAGGTCAGCAGCTGCACCTGTTATCCGGACACTGATGACATGACCTGACCGATGGGGTCAGCAGCTGCACCGCTTATCCGGGCGCTGATGACATGACCTGGCCGGTGCCGGCAGTCGCTGGGGTCGGTCAGCAGCTGCACCTGTTATCCGGACACTGATGACATGACCAGACCGCTATCGGCAGTCGCTGGTAAGCCTGAGACCGGAGCTGCGCCTCTTCTCGTCCGTATACGAGCTGAGGCTGTCGCCGCTGTGCGACGCCATCTTGAATCCGGAGAAACACCGCCAGGTGTACCGTCTGCCGGACACTGATGACACCCCACTCAGTGACCAGGTGAGGGGCTGTAGGTGGCCCTCAAATCCGGAGAAACACCGCCAGGTTCACGTTCGGCTGGCCACCGACAATATTCCACTCAGTGATCAGGTGAGTGGCTGGAGGCGGCTCTGAAGTTGGATATTGAAGGGGAATGTGTGGTTTTCTCAAAGAACTCTTCGTAAGACATGCACTGTGCGGGGGAGTCGGAGTGGAAAACTGAAGCGAAATAACAATGGAACACACGCAGGGGTGCGTTTTTTGTTTTGCTGTACAACCCGATTGGAGCGGTCGTGATGATGTGGACATTTGGGATTGCAGTGCTGGTACACGGGGATGCTGAGTTGTTATTTACACGATCGATGTAAGTTGATTTGCCCGAAAACCACAATATCTATCGATGCGAGTGTTGTATTTCTTCGCGAGTGTTTCGGCGCTCCGCCCGTGCCACCGTGTTCCCACCGTGCGTGTGTGTGTGTGCGCAGCGGCAGACGCTGAACGTCCGTCAGCTGGCCACGGTGAAGGGCGTGGCGCAGGCGGTGTGCGACCGTCCCGACGAGCCGGCCATCAGCCTGGTGCACGGACCGCCAGGTAGGTGCAGTTTCGACCACTGCAGTTGATGCGCCCGAAAACCCAAATAACTAACTAACTAACTAAGGACCGCCAGGTAGGTGCCGGCCGGCGCCGGTTCAGCCGCCGACGCACGCCGTCGACACTGCTGGGCCGCTGGGGAGGGCGCGAGTGGCGCGGGTGGCGCAGGCGGTGCGGGTTGAGTTGCGGTACAGTGCTGAGGCGAGTGGACGGCGCGGGGTCGGGTGTACGCTTTGGAATCCTTGATTTCGAGGGGAAATGTCGGTGCACGCAAAGTCGTGAGGATACTTTGGTAATATTTGTACTTTGGTAATAGTGTCCAAATGTCCTGGACCAAGAGCCGCCCCTCTAGAGAGATGACGCCTCCTTGGCAAAATCATGAACCTGTCAGTGGTATGGTGTATGGGGAGGGGTTTGTACCCTCCATGGAACTTCCGCTCAGTCCTCCATTCAGTTGTGTAAACCACTCCACCTGACAATATCAGCCACATATCTAGAGAACACGGAGGGCGGGGACCAAAACAGAACCGCCTATTGTTACCTCTAAAGGGGCAAACTGCCCCCTAAATGCTTGCTTCACCACCCGCAATAATTTCAACTTCTAGTATGGGCGCCTATGAAATGTGACCCCTTATTCATTTTCGTCTGCCTACTGCCTTCATGTACTTTGCCCCCTTCGATCGTTTTGGGAAATCAACAGGTGTGCCGACCCTTTCGGCGAAATGGGCTCCTTCCCACAGATGCCTTCACTTTGCATCATGACAACTTCGGAACGGAGCATAATAATTAAATAAGGAAAGAACGGGAGGGTTCCTTGATCAATTATGTATCATGTAAGGCAGATGCAATCCCCATGGGGTGGCTGGATCAATTGGAAAAATGTCGATACTAAATGCGTACCCAGAAATCCCATACATAGGCTCACGGCCTAACTGGCCGCGAGTTCTTGTTTTTACTTACTTGCCTCTAGGTGGCAGGTTGGCGCTGCTGATACGCGCAGATGAAAGGCGCCCACGCGGAGTTTCCAATCCAGGCGTACATCATCTATGTTCCAACTGCACATTTGGTTTTCCTTTGGTGGCACTCATTACCTGTTATTGAAAGCCATTGGTGTGGTAAATTGTCATCCTCAACAGTCCATCTCATACTTCCTGGTACTTGACCTAGGAGGGATCGATTGCCTGGATATTTGCACGTGGCACCTGTGTCAGACTATGTCTTCAGCTGGCATATCATGAATATACGATATCGAGTATCATGGACCACGAACTAACATTTGTTTTGCTCCCACGGTCCAAGAACTACGTCGAATATGGGTCACAGGCTGCACCACGACGTTGACTTGTTTGATCTGACCTGGAAGGTCACCCCAAAAAATATGATGAAAATGTTTCAAATTACTCTAAAAGTGCAAACGTGAAGCTACATCATGCCGTTTTCTGAATCTGTCTTTCGTTACTTGCCACGCACAAAAGTGTCCCGCCTCCTATTCTTGATCTCCTTTTATCAGCGTACATGCTGTTACCTGTCAATCAATTTTTTTTTTTAAACAAGTAATCTTCATAAATACTTTCATTAGCCCATGCCTCACTTATGCATGCTAAATATAGCTCTCCAGACGTGTGTGCATGCAGTTCTCCAACCTTGTTGCTCACACTTCCCGCATTTACATGAAAACATGATAGCTTGTATTGTCCTTACTTGGAATGCTTCCTACTTTGTAACATTTATTCCCCTGACCTGCTTAGTTTCCCGTACTAAGCACCTACTCAGAGCTTCCTTGTACCTGTTGCTCACTCTCCTCATGTTCCGATGTAGCCCACCTAATGCATACATGTCCACCTTTCCCAAAAGTTTCCACCCAGTATAAGTGCCTCATCCCATGCTCTTCGCAAATCTTAGCCGCCCTGTTCTTCAGCTCCTTATTGGGCACGAGTAGCCTAGGAGTAAGTTGCTCGTCTCACAACCGAAAGGTTGTGGGTTCAAGTCTCACCTGTCGCTACTTGCTTGCTTGTGCTTGTTTTTCAGCTTGTTTCGTATTTGGGTGGCGTGCAATCGGAAGATGGGGGTGGTGGGAGGGGTCAATAAACCATACTCGAAAATGGTACTCAGCAACGAGTCATTTTTAATCCAGATCGGTAAATGATTGGGGGGCGCAGTATTCACGGAGAGTGAGTATAAATGAGGCTGACGTCTCGGTGTCGCGCATCCTCGCGACACGGTCCGTAACTGGCACTTCCTGCAGCACCGAACTGCCGCAGATGGTGCTACCTTGAGGCGCCATCTGCTGCGGTCCGACGGTGCAGTGATCATTTGTAAATAACATTGAATGTGGCCTAAGCAGTAAAGTTTTGAAATTTGCAGATGATTTGAAGGTCTTTAGGGCAATAACAGGTCAGGATGAGCATATCTCGCTGCAAAAAGACTTAGACGAACTTGTGAAGTGGTCCGAAGAATGGCAAATGAAATTTAACTTTGATAAGTGCAAAATCATGCATGTAGGTAAGCAGCATATGAAGGCTCCATACTTGATGGGTGGCCAAGTGCTATCAGTGACTCAACAGGAGAAGGATTTAGGTGTTATTCTAAACACAAAACTGGGGGCATCAGAACAGACCAAGGAAGCCAGGAAGAAGGCACTGAGAATGCTCGGGGCAATAAATAGGAATGTATCATACAGAAGTGAGGAAGTGATCAGGAAGCTTTACTGTGCATACGTCAGGCCACATTTGGAATACTGCATCCAAGCTTGGTCTCCTAGCTATGAAAAAGATTGTTGGCTTTTAGAGAGAGTACAAAAGAGGGCTACAAAAATGGTTAATGGCATAAGCAACCTGGCATATGAGGAAAGATTGAAGAAATTGAATATGTTTTCACTTAGATATAGAAGGCTGAGAGGAGATCTCATCGAGGTCTTTAAATTTGTCAATGGTCTGGAGAGGGGATACCTTGGGGAAATGTTTGAATTTAACAGAAATGATGCAATTAGAGGTCATAAATTCAAAATTAAAATTAACCACAGCAGAACAAGGTTAAGGCAAACTTTCTTCACCAACAGGGTAGTGGAACACTGGAACCAGCTGCCGGAAAACATCGTCAGTAGCAGCACATTGAACATCTTTAAAAACAGCATAGACAATCATTATAAGAATAGAGGGCTTGCTTTTCAGTATTACAGGGAGGGCTGATTGGCAGATTTGGTTGGCAACTGGTTCATGGTACAGAGTGCAACCAAGAAGGGCCCTTGTGGCCAGCGTTGGAAAAGTGGCCCTTTTTTGGGACTTTTGGAATCCAAAGAATTATACACTCCGGAAAAAATACACTCCTTGCATTGCTGGATGAAGACATACTTAACTAGCAACACAGCTAGATGTCATTATACAATAGTGATAACTTGGGTGGAGAGGAAGATTCAGTCATACTGGGTCCCCTACCACATGAAGTTTCCAGTATAATTGAGGATAATACACATTTGTTATTTTGGGTCATCTGTATGCACATTCCAAGAGGAGGCAGGAGTGGAGCCGAAAATGAGATGCCAGCCACATTGGAAGAATATCAGTTTGCTAGTATGCACAAGTACAACATATGTCAATGGATGGCAAAATATGGATCACTGCAGTCTGAATATGATCTTAATTCCACTGAAAATTCCATATTTAACAACATTCCATCTTCCATATCATTCCATAACATTCCATTTGTGCATGTGCGATTTCTGGTGAGGTGCAGGTGAATTAATAAACAGCCACCAATGCATTCATGTGTATGTTCTCCATTTGTGGACAAACCTCAGAACAGAGTCCAGATGTGCCCAGAAGAATGTGTGGATGAACACCAAGAGGTAGAGTGGCATCCACACAACCGGTAAGCCACAAAGTGTAGCACTTCCCCCAAATCTCCAAAATACTGGTGGATATGAGCCATGTTTTGCTACAGCATAGGAATTGTCATGGGCACTATTACTTTTCCACACATGTTTTTCGCACATTTTGCCTCCATGAAGCATACAAAGGTATTAGGTTTGGCTAAGTTATGCTAGATTATTTTTTTGTAAGTTATCCATTTATCAAATTCCTTTTGGAATCATTCAGGATTATAAAAAGAGTTTTTGAATTTTTAAAAAGCACTCAGGCTAGCATAGGCTGTTTGGTTAGAATAGACCATTTACTTTTAATTTGTTAAAGGAAAAAAATTGCTTAGAAAATTTTTGTTTAAGAAAAGGCTTTCTTGCATCCAGTTAGGCTGCAGCTTTTTCTTCATTTTTAACATCACATTTCATGGTATATTTCCCAACCAAACCCAAGCCACTTTTTTGGTGTCATTTTGCTACCCAACTGCACTTGCCAAAAAAATGTGTGGTCACATCATGTAAGTACCTACATTATGAACACATTCATAATCATTGCACGAAAAATAAATTTCAAGAAATCAAATCACCTTAAACTGCAAATTTGTCCATTCAGAAAGTCACAGACCAGAAATGTTAAAAGTATAATGGTATTCAATGGAGAATGGGGACAGGATGCACCTAATAATTCCTGGACATTTCATGAATGCACAAACAATGCTTGAACGCATGCATATCTATAATATCTGCAGTCAATGTGCACTGATGAGGCCCAGCCCCCATTTTGAAAGAAAAACATTCACGCGTCAAAATGTGATAAGTGAAAACAAGATTTTCCAGACAAAAGCAAAGCAATCAGTTTTGTTCGTTTCTACGCTTGTCGGCAAAACATCGCAGCAATTAATATTATCATGTCCTGCTCCTTGTATTATCTGAAGATATCCCTTCACACAACACAAGCTTACAGCTTTGGTTTATCCAAATCAATAACTCGAATTACCGCGAAGATATTTGATATAGGTAAGTGGGTAGGTACCTACATAGTCAGATAATACAACCTCCCATACCTCGAGCCAAACACCCAGTGAATTCCATCCGGATAGCAGCGCAGAGCTTTAAAGAAAATCCTTCGTTGAATTAAAAAAAAACCACTACGCTCCGCTTACCAAATATAGGAATGCACCTTCACCAGCCCGACCGCGTTCTTGGATTCAATGAGTTCACCGCTCTCCATCTCCCACTCCGGCCGGAGCTATTTGAACCATTGCCACGAAAAGCCATGGATAATGCATTTATTCTTGGTTTCTTGGATAATGATATGTTCTACATCAATTGGGATGGATAAAACCGTTGATATTTATATTATTAAGCAGTGAGGAGCGATATACATAAAAGATATCGGAAGGATTTTCCCCATGAAAATTGCCTGAATGGTACCAAAACGTTCCTAAAACCTGCTAACACTGCTCCAAAATGAAGACCCATAGAACCAGAAATTTCACCTTCTTTCGATTTCATGACTTATATTGTTTCCGAATTTCATCAACAAGCGGGAATAGTTGCATTCATGCCACTCCGACCGCTAGGTTTCCCCACTCCGGACAAATTCAGATTTACGTGTGTTGACCTAATCCTCTACACTCTTATAAGCCTCATTCTGATCCAATGATTAATTTCTTCCCACAGTCCTGATTATTATTAATTGAGAAAAAAGTTCCCTGTAATTCTCTTGGCAGTTTTCTCTAACTTATTTTCATTTTTTGGTATTTCATAGCAATCATGGCGCGAAATGAGGCTAATTTCCACTCGTCCGTGACGATAGTCTGTTTTACAGAAGCAATTTGCCCGCCCGTCTAGTCGCTTTTCATCCTTCCAAGGCATTCCTTGTTTCTGCTAAACATTCCAGACTTGAACTAAAAAGTGCATTGAAATACATTTAATATTAATAAGGATTGACTTCAATATTTTTTTTCAGCTGTCTCATTTGAAAAAAAAAAAATTTCATCGTGGAGAGAATACAAGATTTTAGACGGATTGTTTTAGTATAACTTTCCTTGCACCATTATATATTCCGAAACCCATATCCCGAAGTAACATTTTAGACCCTCCCATTTTAGACCCAGCAGTGCACGAACGTCCTGCTCTCGAGGTACGTTGTGAATTTGTATTAGTTGTGCGGTGTTGGTACCTATGCTAGGAGTGGCAGGTATTGATATATAAACTTGGTTGACATCGATTAAGTATACATTTGTAATCATTTTCTCTACCATTGCTCAGGAAGTTGCCTTATAAGTCATTCACGTAACGTGGATGACTTCAGACGACGATGTGTGGTGGACCCCATCTGGTTGTCTGAGACACTAGGATAAGAACCTAACAAATGACTTAAAGGCGTTTTATTCTTGAGGAAGAAGAATTATCGGGTTATTTTGCGACGCATTCAACCGCAAGGTTGCATAGCGCCGCCACCCTATATCACACCGATTGGTCGTGGGTGGACTCTGCAAATGCCGCCGGCCGCGAGATTCGAGCCCCACGCTCCACCATCTAAGCTACCGAGGCCCCTGGGTTTTTATTCTTCATTCCAGGAGACATCGCTGCATTTTTCAAAATTTATACACTTCGTTATATATAAAATGTATATGCTCCGTTACCTGGTGCTTTAACATACACCCCATAATTTGGCAAACTGGGAAATTATACACCCCATAGCATAGTGCTTCTCAAGATTATACACTCCATACCTTGGCAAGCCAAAAAAAAATATACACTCCGAATCCAAGATCGAGAAGTGAAAATCCAACACTGCTTGTGGCTCAGAGTTGCACTAATCTTTTATGTCTTTATGTCTTATTTCGTCGTTCTCGTCATTGAGTAACCGATTAGCGTTAGGCCGCGGCCTCAGAGTTCGCTGGCGTTCGCGACCCTCATGGCCGCTAATGACGTCGCATTCGGCGCACCCTTAAGCCCTTAAACCCTTAATCAATCAATGGCCCCTCCATATCGCCGCGCGCGGCCAACCACTGCGGGAAAGCGGCGACGCGGCGGAGTGGCCGGCCGGCGGGGCGCTTGTTTTTCAACTTGCATCCCCGCTGTCGCACCGCCCACAGGCACGGGCAAGACGATGGTGATCGTGTCGCTGGTGAAGCACATCCTGGCCACGGCCGGCCGCGCCGCCGACGACTCGCCGCCGCGCATCCTGCTGTGCGCGCCGTCCAACGCCGCCGTCGACGAGATCACCCGACGGCTGGTGCTCGAGCGACACCAAGGTGGGAGCGTCCGGCTGGTGCACGAGCGACACCAAGGTGGGAGCGTCCGGCCCGCCGGCGTGGACGTATTAGAAGCGAGCATGCCAGGGCGCCGGGTATAGCGTTCACTGAAATAGTTGTGAAGTCCGTAAATTGGATGTGTTTGCGTTGCGTACTTTGTCGATCAGAGCGTGGCATCGCCCCGGCTCGAGGGCTCGTCAAGTGAGCTGGTGTAGCCGCTCGGCCGCGCTGGTACACTGTGTGTGACTCGGCTCCGGGCAATTTCCGACCGCACGCGACCCTCGTGCTGGTCCGTGCATTTGAGCCGATGTCTCCAGCTCAGCAGCTTCGGTCAGCTGTATCGCTCCCCCAGCTGGTGGCTGATGGCCGCTTGGTGTGCGTCTGGTGCAACCGGATTCGGCCGTCACTCAATGACGCACCATTCATGGAAAGCGTTTGAGCACAACAATATTAAATATGGACCCTATAAATGTATCTGACGTGCATGATGATAATTGCTTTTATTCCAATTTTTAGTTCAGACAATACAGACGCTAGCCAGTCACGTTCGTCTGTGCCTCACAATATACAATCGGCAGGGATGGCCTAGTGGTTGAAGTGTTGGGCTCTGGGAACTAAAGGTACCGGTTTCAACACGCGCACCACTCAGGATGTTTGCCGTGTGTCGCTGTGCCTCAGAATATACAATCATCCAATGTGTCACTGTGGAGAAGGTGTAGTGCGGGTGTGCTGCAGTCGATTGCTGCTCCATGTATACCAGTCAGGGCAGGATCGTCTCTGGCGCTTCTCTGGCAACACGCGTATTGTGGTCATCTCCGTACCAAGGGTATTGTTAGTTCAGAGCCTCAGAGTATTGCCGAGCGACTCGGCCACAGAGTCCTCCTGCGGGCGTGTCGCGGCGCAGCGTGCATCGGCGCGTGACGTGGTGTGACGTCACCGTCGCTGGTGTGACGTCACCGTGACGTGGTGTGACGTCACCGTCGCTGGTGTCGGCAGCCGACGGTGCGAAGCTGCGCGTCATCCGGTTCGGCCGGCCGGCCCAGGTCAGCGAGGCGGTGCGGCCGTACACGCTGGACGAGCTGGTGAAGCGCCTGCTGGAGAAGGAGCGGCGGCTGCGCGCCGGCTCCTCCAGCAGCAGCCAGCGCGAGGTGAGCCCGTCGGCGGCGGCTCGGCCCCCCCCGCCCCCCCGGCAGCCCGAGGTGAGCCCGTCGGCGGCGGCTCCGCCGGCTCCGCAGCGGCGAGGGTCGCCCGGCACCGACGAGCACGCGTTGTCTCGCCGCCAGCGCAGTGACATATTATTCGTGAAATGTTGCGGAGTATACCACTTTCTGAACACTCAGTCAACATCCTTCTCCGGTGTCAGCATCCTGCTCCTTGATATGAAGTATTTGTGTCTCCTTTCTTATAGTCTCGTTTATAAATAGCATGTGCATGCCCTCTATAAGGAATGGTGTTACATGATCATTTTGCGATGCAATTTGAGGTAAAGGGATAACATATCATGTGGTATGGTATGCAATGCCAGTTTATCATAGTTATACTTATCCCTCTCCCGAATATAGCTCTTGTTAAGTTATGAATTTCAGAGCAAATGATACAGGTCCAGTCATAATTACTTACACCATCAACTCAAATGTTAGCCTGAAAGACATCAAAAGCATTATAAATTGCACTAATTACATGTCAAATTTCGTCATCCTGCTATGCTCGTTTCGACATCTCACACCTAACGGAAAAAAACAATATTTTGACCCTGTTCCAGCGAGAAGCCATGTGTCTAAGATTGCATCAAATGTTCATGCCAAGTGACAGAGCAGGCGGGTGCGGAGAGCAACAAGTTGAACGAAATTAAATCACGCATAGGGGATCGGTTTTAGTGTCAGCACAGGACCCGGGACCAGGAGGCACGAGGTGACCCGGTGTAGACTGCGTATCGGACACACGAATGCTACCCACCTCTACCTTCTGTGCGGGGAAGAAATACCTCGTTCTTCATGCCGTTTGCGGATCCCGCGGTGTAGCATGTCCAATTTACTTGCCAACATTTCGTAAGTCTAGGCAGACATGGGCAAGGTATTCTATTTTATGCAAAAAAAAGCATGCAAAACTTGGCAATGGGAACGGACTAGAGCATAATTAACTTGTGAAACATGTTTCTACACCTGAAGGCGATTTGCCTGGATGCAATATATTCAGTGCCGTAGCAGCCTTTGCTAGGTTTTGACGCATGCGCGTTATGAGCGCTACGTGATCACTTGTTTGGCCGTAGCGTCGGTGAGGCCAAATAGCTGGGGTAAGGCTGGCGGCGGTAGGCACCCTTCCCACTGTCAGCGGACGCGCCGCTCCGGTCTCACTGGTCTGATCTCACTGCTCTGATCTAGCTGATCTGATCTAGCTGATCTGAGCTCACTGTCCCGATCTCACCGGTCGACTGCGCCGCGCTGCTGGTGTGAGCGACCTGCCGTGGCCGGCCAGGTGGTGGAGCTGCAGAACCGCATGCAGAAGGTGCAGGAGAACATCGCCGGGGCGCGCCACGGTCCGCCCGCCGAGCTGTTCCAGCTGGAGGGCCTGCTGCGCGACCTGGCCGCACGTCGCCTGGAGCTGCAGCGGCCCGCCGCGGTGAGCTGTGCGCTGCAGCTGCGCCGGCAGTGCTGTTCTGTGCGCCGTTCAACCGCCCTGCACAATCCCGTAGCTGAGGCTGTCTGTCGAAAGCCCAGTCCTGAGGTACGGTGTTGGATAATCCCAGTCCGTGGTACGGTGGTGGTTGTCGTACTCCCGAACTGAGGTACTGCAGAAGGTACGGTAGCGGTTGACATTCTCTCCAACTGAGGTACTGCGGGTGGTACGGTGGCGGCTGTCTTTTAGTCTGAGGTCCTGCAGGTGGTACGGTGGCGGCTGTCGTCTTCTCCAGCTGAGGTCGTGCAGGTGGTACGGTGGCGGCTGTCATCTTCTCCAACTGAGGTCCTGCAGGTGGTACGGTGGCGGCTGTCATCTTCTCCAACTGAGGTCCTGCAGGTGGTACGGTGGCGGCTGTCGCAGTCTCGTGGGGGGGGGGCGTATCCCGGGACGCGCGGCGGGTGGATGAACTGTGACGCGTGACGGCGTTGGCAGTGGCCACCGCTGAGGCGTGCCTCGCGTGTGGCGAATCGCTGGCCGCGTGATTGCATCCGCTGCGCGTTGACAAACTCTCTCCCCCGTCAGAGCTCGCACGATGCGGCCAGGACAAACGCGCAGCGGCGCAGTCACCTGGAAGGCGCCAGTGTCATCACGTGCACACTGGCGGGCTGCGTGGGAAACATACTGGAGAACGTCTTCATCGCGTGAGTGTGAGCGTGTGGTTCGCGGTGTGCCGCGTAGTCTCGATTGCGATCCGCCTGCTGGTGTGCTCCGGTCCTGCGCACGGTTAGCAGGTGTTCGTTCGAACGGTGTGGCGTAGAGCGTCGCAGTTTGGAGGCTCGTAGCGCGCTCGTGTGAAGTGATTCCCCTAAGGCCTGATAATCGCCCGACGGACACGCGCCGGCGCTCACGCTGGTGGCGCGCGCGTGCGTCCTGCGATCTTGGTTCGCGTGCTGGTTGTTCGGGTGTTGAGCCGTGTAGGCTGCGTGGACATTGAGCGCCCACCGCTCTCACCCGGCGCTCCTGCACAGCTAGTTACGATTTTGACCTCCATTCTATCGCCACGCAGAGATGCCATTGAGTACAGCGAGTCAGAAGGTGTAGGCGCTAAACGAGCATCATGGCTGATGCGCCCTAAAGCCCCAGCGGTCAGTCAAGGAACTGAACTATCGCGATCGAACGAAATTTTGGCCCAGTATGCTGTTAAGTGCAACGATGTGTGCTGATGATTGCAGTGGTGCATGCCACTGAGCGCAGTGGTGCATGCTGTTGAGTGCAATGGTGTATGCCACTGAATGCAGTGGTGTATGCTGTTCAGTGCAATGGTCTATGCTGCAAGGTGCAGCGATGTATGCTACTGGGGGCAGCGATGTCTGGAACGATCCTTCCGTGAGGGGTCGGCCCGGTGGTTTCGGTGACTAGCTGACTGGGGTCGACAGGAACCAATGCGCGTTCACCTGCTGCATCGTGGACGAGGCGGGCCAGTGCACTGAGCCCGAAGTGTTGATCCCGCTGCGGTACGGACTTCGAAAGCTGGTGCTGGTGGGTGATCCAGCTCAGCTGCCGCCCACCGTCCGCTCCCAGGTAAAACACCGCCGCCCATCTTCCGCTCCTAGGTAAAACACCGCCGCCCGCCGTCCGCTCCCAGGTAAAACACCGCCGCCCACCGTCCGCTCCCAGGTAAAACACCGCCGCCCACCGTCCGCTCCCAGGTAAAACACTGCTGCCTCGATCACCAGGTGTGTGCCCCAAGGTAAAAGGCCCGCCGCCCCGTCAGGTGTAAAGTACCGCCGCGTCACCAGGTAAGTCACCGTGTGTGTGCCCGGCCCGTCAGGTGTGTGCCCCGGTCACCAGGTGTGTGGCCGTGTGTGTGCCCGGCCCGTCAGGTGTGTGCCCCGGTCACCAGTTGTGTTCCCCGGTCACCAGGTGTGTGCCCCGGTCACCAGGTGTGTACCCCGGTCACCAGGTGTGTGGCCGTGTGTGCCCGGCTCGTCAGGTGTGTGCCCCGGTCACCAGGTGTGTGGCCGTGTGTGTGCCCGGCCGTGTGTGCCCGGCCCGTCAGGTGTGTGCCCCGGTCACCAGGTGTGTGGCCGTGTGTGTGCCCGGCCCGTCAGGTGTGTGCCCCGGTCACCAGGTGTGTGGCCGTGTGTGTGCCCGGCCCGTCAGGTGTGTACCCCGGTCACCAGGTGTGTGGCCGTGTGTGCCCCGGTCACCAGGTGTGTACCCCGGTCACCAGGTGTGTGGCCGTGTGTGTGCCCGGCCCGTCAGGTGTGTACCCCGGTCACCAGGTGTGTGGCTCCGGTCACCAGGTGTGTGCCCGGCCCGTCAGGTGTGTGGCCCCCGGTCACCAGGTGTGTGGCCGTGTGTGTGCCCGGCCCGTCAGGTGTGTACCCCGGTCACCAGGTGTGTGGCCGTGTGTGTGCCCCGGTCACCAGGTGTGTGGCCGTGTGTGTGCCCGGCCCGTCAGGTGTGTACCCCGGTCACCAGGTGTGTGGCCGTGTGTGTGCCCGGTCACCAGGTGTGTGCCCCGGTCACCAGGTGTGTGGCCGTGTGTGTGCCCGGTCACCAGGTGTGTGCCCCGGTCACCAGGTGTGTGGCCGTGTGTGTGCCCCGGTCACCAGGTGTGTGGCCGTGTGTGTGCCCGGCCCGTCAGGTGTGTGCCCCGGTCACCAGGTGTGGTGTGTGTGCCCGGTCACCGTCGTGTGTGTGCCCCGGTCACCAGGTGTGTGGCCGTGTGTGTGCCCGGCCCGTCAGGTGTGTACCCCGGTCACCAGGTGTGTGTGGCCGTGTGTGTGCCGACAGAAGGCGCGCCAGTTCGGCCTGGACCGGTCGCTGCTGCAGCGGCTGTACCAGCTGTTCCTGGTGGAGCCGCGCGCGTCGCCGGTCGCCTTGCTGACCGAGCAGTACCGCATGCAGCCCGAAATCTGCCGCTGGCCGTCGATCCGCTTCTACGGCGGCCGGCTGGTCTCGTGCGTGCCGGCGTCGCCGCTGCGCCGGCTCAACTCCTACGTGGTGTTCAACACCGTCGACACCTGGGAGACGGCCGAGCCTGGGTCAGCTGCGGCGCGCGCTGTCGTCGGTTGGGCCGTTTTGCTTAATGCAACCTGACCTAACTGGGCATAACCTGATGTTAGTGGTCTGATGGGTCGGGGTCGGTGTCGTGGTGGGTAAAGTTTGATGGTGCGACAGTGTAAAATAGTTCACAATGTTCCCAGGAAATTCACAACTAATGGATATATTGGATGGATATATTCTTTCGCTGTTCTCTTGAGTTTTCATCATGCTCCATCATAGAAGCTATGAGCAGTCATGCTAACGGTAAATTATTTTTAAAAATGCGGTTGGCTTGACTGACATGAATGGCTGTTTTGTTTAATTTTGAATACTTGTAATGTGCTCCCTTTTTCACTATTCTTGTGCGTAGGATCAATTCCTGTGCTATATCTGTCACAATTCCGAAGCAGGTTGGTACTTCCTCTGCACAGTTCATGGACAAGTGTTTCTTTATGACACTGTGGCGCCAAGAGTACAGTGGTAGACATAACTGGGGTGTGAGACCAACCGCAGTAACAGCACCAGTTGAATTAGCACCAACCATCGTCCCACAGAGTGATGTACACTTACGCCGCAGCACTGACATTTTCTCAACATCATGGGGTTCAAAATGTTCAAGAGTGTTGACAATCCACGAGTGTTGACAATCCACATTTTGCAGCGTAAGACTTACTTTTTTTCAGCTCGGCATATGACGATGAGCAGTGGTGTTAACAATCGGCTGGTGTTTTCCTACCAGCCGATTGTTGTCTGGTCTGGCCATGCGTCGATAATAATTGTCGTCGGATCGCTCGGCCATTGAGCAGGCGGTTGGTCTTGGCTGTGGTGGGGAATGAGATACTCAAACTAGCAAGTCTGAGTATCGGTGTGGGTGGCATAAGTAGTCTACAGGGATAGTGACCTTCTCTGGCCCACATGGACAGCGGCCATGAGTGGTCTACAGATATAGTGACTGAATCTAGTCCACTGAGATAGCGACACTGAGTGGTGCACAGAGACGGTGACGTCGAGCGTGGTTCGCAGGAGCGGCTTCACGAACCTAAAGGAGGCGAAGCTGGTGGTGACGCTGAGCCAGCTGGTGCTGGAGATGGTGGAGGGCAGTGCGCCGTCCATCGGCATAATAACACCCTACAACCAACAGCGGCGTCTCATCTGCGAACTGCTCAAGGAGAGGTAACGCACAGCCGTGCCGCACGGGCAGAGAGTAGCCTGCCAGTCTGTTTGTTTGTTTATTGGTTGGTTCACGACACACTATGCACATTTACGGTTTCGCCGGTGGGCCGCGGGATTGGGAAATGTCCTGAGTGGCGCTAGAGTCGAACCCGGAACCTTTGGTACCCACAGCCCGACACCTTAACCACTCGGCCATCCCCGCCCCAGCCTGCCAGTCTGAGGGCCGGTCACTCGCATTCCAGAACAGGTTACCGGCCGGTAGTCCGCCGGTGACCTGCCGCACTGAGGGTAGGTATTCTGATACACCTGGGAGAGGAAACTTGCTACACTGAGGGTAGGAAGCGTGTCATACTGAAAAGAGGTAGTTCTTCACACTAAGGGTAGGTGTTCTGACACACCGATGAGAGGAAACTTGCTACACTGAGGGTAGGTAGCGTATTACACTGAGAAGAGGTCTGCCTGCCACAGTGAGGAAAGGCAACTTGTCACACTTAGGAAAAGTAACTGCCACACTGAGATGAGGTAGCTTCCATGCTGGGGAGTGGTAGCCTGCTACACTGAGGAGAGGTAACCTGCTACATTGATGAGAGGTTAGTCGATGTGCCCCTAAACTCCAATTCGATGAGAGGTAGCCTGCCGCACTTAAGAGAGGTAATCCTTCGCACTGAGGGTAGGTATCCTGACACACTGAAGGGCAGGTAACCTGCCACACTGGCGATAAATAACCTTCCACACTGAGGGTAGGTGATCTGCACAATGAGGAGAGAGAGCCTGACCCACCGATGAGATGTAGCTGCCACACAGGGTAGGTACCCTGTCACACTGAGGAGAGGTAATCCGCCACACTGAGGGTGTCTTCCACATTGAGGAAGGGAACCCAACACACTTCCGGGAGGTAAATCGCCACACCGGAGTAGGTTAGCCGCCACGCCGAGGACAGGTGACAGACAAAACTGGTGGGAGGATACTCACCACAGTTGGAGTTAACCTCCAACACTGATGATGGTGAACCACTCAAAAAGGACGTGATACACCATACTGAATAATATGAGAATAGGCAGCTCACACCACTGAAGCAGCGGCATCGCCACACCTCATCCGCCTAAATGTCTGTCATAACTGAAGGATGTTTGGGAGAAGACTGAGGGCTGCAGCTCCTCGCGCGAGAAATAACTCAGTAGTGTGATGACTAAGTAGTGGTTCAGCGTGCTGCTGGGAGATTGAAAAGTTCGTTATGTGCCTGACTCGAACGTCTCGGGATGCAATTATTCTCCGTGTGGTTCCAAGCAGGTACAGGCTCAAATATACAGTTAATTGTTTCTTGCAAATTGCAAGGCTAAAAGCACTAGCAGATTTATTACACAGGGGCCATGCTCCTGAGAAATTCACATGCTACACCCCAGCTGTGGTTGTGGGACGGTGTGTCGCGTCGACGTCGCTGCGTACATTCGAACCGCCCGTGTCTGGCACGTCATCAGCGCTGCCGTGCGGGCGTTCACTGGCCTGCTGTTCTGGCTGTGCCGGCGGGCTGAGACCACCGGCGGCCTGGCGACGGGCGGCGCGTCCCGTTGTGAAGTGGCGCCGACCGCGTGGCACCCACCGCCGGCCTGCGTCGCCGCAGGAGGCTGGCGATGGACGTGCGCACCGTGGACGCCTTCCAGGGCCAGGAGAAGGACGTGATCATCCTGTCGTGCGTGCGCGGCAACGTGGCCGGCAGCATCGGCTTCCTGGCCGACAAGCGGCGGCTGAACGTGGCGCTGACGCGCGCGCGCTTCTGCCTCTACATCTGCGGCAACCTGGACACGCTGGCGGTGAGGCCGGGGGAGGCGGCGGAGTTGGACTCCGGTGGTGGGGAGACCGGGGGAGTGGGCAGAGTTGGGCTCCGGTGGTGGGGAGGATGGGGGAGGCGGTGGAGTTGGGCTCCGGTGGTGGGGAGGCTGGAGGGAGGGGCGGAGTTGGGCTCCGGTGGTGGGGAGGGTGGGGGAGGGGCGGAGTTGGGCTCCGGTGGTGGGGAGGACGGGGGAGGGGGCAGAGTTGGGCTCCGGTGGTGGGGAGGGTGGGGGAGGCGGCAGAGTTGGGCTCCGGTGGTGGGGGGGGATGGGGGAGGCGGTGGAGTTGGGCTCCGGTGGTGGGGAGGGTGGGGGAGGGGCAGAGTTGGGCTCCGGTGGTGGGGAGGGTGGGGGAGGCGGCAGAGTTGGGGCTCCGGTGGTGGGGAGGTGGGGGAGGGGGCAGAGTTGGGCTCCGGTGGTGGGGAGGGTGGGGGAGGGGCAGAGTTGGGCTCCGGTGGTGGGGGAGGATGGGGGAGGGCGGTGGTGGGGAGGGGAGTTGGGCTCCGGTGGTGGGGAGGCTGGGGAGGCGGCAGAGTTGGGCTCCGGTGGTGGGGAGGGCGGGGGGGGGGCAGAGTTGGGCTCCGGTGGTGGGGAGGGTGGGGGGGGGGCAGGAGTTGGGCTCCGGTGGTGGGGAGGGTGGGGGAGGGGGCAGAGTTGGGCTCCGGTGGTGGGAAGGATGAGGGAGGGGCAGAGTTGGGCTCCGGTGGTGGGGAGGCTGGGGGAGGGGGCGGAGTTGGGCTCCGGTGGTGGGGATGCTGGGGGAGGGGGCAGAGTTGGGCTCCGGTGGTGGGGAGGCCGGGAGAGGGGCAGAGTTGGGCTCCGGTGGTGGGAAGGATGAGGGAGGGGCAGAATTGAGCTCCGGTGGTGGGGAGGCCGGGAGAGTGGGCAGAGTTGGGCTCCGGGGGAGTGGGCAGAGTTGGACACCAGTGACGGTGAGGCCGGGCAAGCGGTACAGTTCGGCACCGGTGGCGGTGAGGCCAGGGGCGGCAGAGTTGGGCTCCAGTGGTGGGGAAGGGCCGGTTGAGCGGGAGTGCTATTCCGGATGGGTGATATGTCAGGGTAAAGTTGGCTTCTCTGCACAATGCAGCGCTGATCGGAGGAAGACGTTGCTGCCGAACTGATTGTGGCGTCGGATGCTGTCAGAAATGTGCATGCCATCTTATAGTCGTACTTCATGCAGATCGGCCGTAGAGCCACAATTGTAGTGGACGTAGGCAAACGGTCTGGATATAAAAATGCAGCCACAGTGTAGTAAACTCACTTAGATGAATGGCTGCACTCAGGCAGTTAACTTCTAGTGGGCAGACTATTCCGCCTTCAAGATATGGGGAACCTTGCAGATGATAGCGACGACTCTGTGAGGGAGATTGGAAGACAGGCAGGGCCTGTGAGAAATAGGAGACTCGGAGTAAATGTGCAAGAGAGCCCTAGTTGTGCGTTCGTTTGCTTACTGAATAATGTTGCCTTGTTGATGACAATGTATGATGTGCAGGCAGAGTTAAATGTACGGGAGTTAAATGCAGTGTTAAATGCAGGGATTGGCGCCCGAATTAGCTTAGAGTTGGCAAAGGCGTTACCAGGCTGGCGAAGGCATTGCCACACGCGAGTATTAGCCATGGCGGCTCCCAATGCATCTTGATGCTGGCGCATCCATTGATGGCTGGTGTCAAACGCCCGCCATCGACTGTTTCCTAGCTTAACGCAAGCGATCAGACACGGATCCGAGATGCCATTAAAGCAAACCTGGATACACCATTGACGAAGAGGTCATCCTCAATATTGCAAATGCTGCATGTACATGTCGATCTCATGATGCTGCAATCAGCCATCTAGTCAACAGAATAATTGTGTTCGAAGCTACCTACATTTGGTTTCTGGGTCCGACTGGGTTTAGCCCTCGCCGGTGTGCTACATTGTGCGATGTTCCGTGCTGCAGGTGATCCCTGCGTGGTGGTAACGTATCCAAACGGCGAGTGCTACTTGACCGAAATCCGGCGCGTGTCATACGATATTTTGCGGCCAACACCCAATATGTGCTGTTACTCTGGCAACCCGATATTGGTGATCTTCCGATCATTTCATAGGCTCTTCTTTGGGAAAAGAATTGCAAAATGTTCACGTTTAATCGTTACCAGTGTGAACACAACAGATACCCACCCTCCTTATGGTATATTTAATTATGGTGGCATGCTAACGGTGCTCGATTTCTTATAGTTCATCCAAAATTTCAAGAGTTTGTTGAAGTCGAACTGTTGCACGTGTTAGGAAATCTTCTAATTTGTCTGAAAGCACCATGTTGTGGCACCCAGAGGTAAAATGGGCACAACATTCGGTTAGTTTCGTCGTCGGAAGTACCCCCCTCCCCAATTTTTTTTTTTAAATTGTGTGGTTAATCTGGGTATAGAAGGGTCGTTCTGGCTGTGACCAGTCTAATTCTGACCTCACTCAGCGACAATTTGTCCGAAAATGAAACGTCGGTTAGTCGCCCTTATTTTGATCGGGCTTGCGAGCAGCAAAACTGTGACAGCTTGTGCAACGGCAGTTCCAACAGTCGTCTGGGTAGACACCGACGTATGTCTTACAGCTCGTGCCCCAAAGTCCCTCCCGGCATGTGACAGTCAACCGTTCAATAATGCATCTGCCCAAGATGTATTATTGATTGTGGACAGCCGAGCGCCCTGCTCGGGCGGAAGGGAACGTACCCTGTTGCCCACGCCCTGCTCGGGAGCGACCGTGCCCTTACCCTCTTGCGCACGTTCTGCTCGGGCAGAAGAGACCATACCCCCTTGCCGCGACACGTCAGTCCCGGAAGGCACCTGCCCAGTCACGTCCCACATGCACGGCAGTTGCCTTCTGCGTGGCAGAAGTGTAGCACCATGTTACATGGTGGCGCGCCACACGCACCGGCCGGGCGTCGGAGCCGGCCGGGGCAGACCATGCCGCCGCGACCGCGAGACGCGGGGCGGGGCACATCCTGTCTACTACTCACATCCTGCCCGTCTACTGCCGACGTCAGCGACGGCCCGGCGCCAGCAGACGAGCGGAGGTTTCCGCTCGGAGGCTGGATCGGTGACTGGAGCCTATAAGTCAGAACGTACGCACATGCCGGTATAGCCGTATTTGTTCCGCTTCGCCCATTACTAAAGAGGTCCAAAGTTAACTTCGTTGCATGGGTCTTAAGCTTTAATGGTTTCGGAAACGTAAATGAACTATGCAAGCAGGTTAGCTCAGTTGTGCCTCACACTATCACCTAATATTGGCTATATGGGGACAGTCAGTGGCATTAATTACCGATGGTTCTCGATTTCTACGAAAAACCGTCTGGCTTTTTCGCTCCCAGGATGTTGCAGGTCAGTGGCCTGGCGTGTAACATCGCCACATTGTTATGTACAATAAGGTCTGCAAAGGTACCCACCAGTTATATTAAGCGGGGGCGCGCCGTGCTAAGGAGAGACAATCGTTTTTTATCTTCGTTGTCGCGGAAGAACTTCGGGGTTGGGTGTTGCAAAAGTTCCCCCGGCGTGGTCCAAGGTTAGCTCTTGCACAGGTGAGGGCAGGATTCCGCCCACCCATTATATTTTCTACGATATCTCGTAAGCGGACGGTGATTCTGTGGTGATGTGTTGTCACTGTGGTGCAAATCGATAAGCGCATGCTTCGCAAAAATATTAAATCCATCGGCAAACGTAGTAACTACGGGAGTGCTGTCGACCGGTCGCCTATCGTTCAAGGTCACAACGGTTGCGTCGGTGCAGCGTGCAGGCCGACCTCGGTCTCATTTTACCCTGAGGGCATTGGGCCTGTAATCGTGTCCTGCACCTCTGAACTCCCGGACGCTCGGCTCGACCACCGAGCCGTCGACGCTCGTGTGCCGCCAGCCAGTTGCCGGTCGTGGCTGCGTCGCCCGACGGGTCTGCCGCCGTGTTTCAGAAGTGCAACGCCGACTGGGCCCACCTGCTCAAGAGCGCCAACGACCGGCGCGCGGCCGTGCCGGCGCCCAGTCGCGTGATCGAGGACGCGGCCCAGCTGTCGCGACTGATCAGCGCCGACGGCGCCGCCGGCGCGGCGGGCGGCACCGACTGACGGCGTCGTCGCCCACCTCCGGACGGTGCCGACCCACCGAGCGCGACGCCGAGGCGGCCGGCGGCGCCGACACCCGGCCGCCTCCCAGTGGGCGCTGCTCGTCTGACAGGGCAATGTGATAGCCGAGCGAGCTGTGCTTTTTTTCCGTGCCACGTTTTGTGGTGTGTTACTTGGTGTCGTGTCTGACAGGCTGTTGTGCGGGCGAACGACGCCACGCAGCTCATAATGTGCCAGTTTTCTGAGGCGTGATTTTACTGGCAGTGGTGGAGACGGTTGCGTCGGTGCATTCCGGGAGCGACGTGCGGTGACGGACCGTGCGTGTGGGTAGCGTGCGGCGTCGATGACGGGGGCCGTGCCTGTACCTGTACTTTCACTTCGTGTGGCAGGTGCTTCAGTGACGCGTGCCGCTTTTGCTTGCGCTTGACGACATTCCGAGGCCTGCACACGCGGTGTTCATTCACCGGCGCATTGTGATAGCTGCCAGTTGCGGCACGTGTACCATGCGACGGTGTGTGGAGTTTGATACGTCATTAATCGCACCAAGACTGACGGCAGGGAGAGCGCGTACCGACATACAGTGTGTTCATTTCACACGGTGGCCTTAGTAACTCGAACACTGTGCCAGGCCCGTCGACGGAGTGTGACGGGTGCAGTCAGCAGAGCTATGCCAATACATGCTGCACGTCAAGACAGTACACGCTGCATTTTCAGGCTGGGAAATGTCGGGGGCGCCGCGACGCGCGGCTGAGATTGTGTGTTCGTGTGGACTGTAGGCACGTTCGTTACGCCCAGCGACGAGTACTTCACTTTTGGGATCGGCTGGGGTCTGAAAGACAGTCGCGTCGTGGGCAGGGTCGGTCTCGCCACCTGCGACCGTCTGGAAGGCCTACTCGGCGGCGTCAGCCGCCGCCGCCGTCGACAGGGGCTTGAGATTGGCTGACGCTGCAGGTCGAGCAGCAGCGCCGGAGCGGTGTCGGCGAGTCGCGCGGACAGCGGCAACGGCAGAGTCGGTCCTCTCGGCGGTAGGACGGCAGAGTCGGTCCTCACAGCCGCGGACCGCGATCAGCGCTTTCCACGGTCGTTGGCGACTCGCCGCTTGCCGCGAGCCAGCACGGGCTATGGCAGCGCCAGCGGCCCTGCTGCGCGTGACCGCCGCCGTGGACTGGCCGCCGGCGTCGGCAGCGTCGTCCGTAGTCGATGTCGGCCCCGGCCGCGTCTGCGCGGCAACCCGTGATGCGAGTGGGTCCTCCTTCGGCACTCTGATCTTGGCATGGCCCGCGCAGGTCTAGGCCGCGTGCGCGCGCTCGTTGCAACGGTGCTGCCACTTCTCGTAGAACAGGGATGCGTTGTGCCCGGTCAGATATCCAGGTTTCGAGGTTTCCTATCAGTCCATCGCTCCTTCGAGCACCGAGCGAGCGCTCCTCTGGCCGCTCCGAGTGTTGTGCACGTTCTGCCGTGCCTTGTAGTTGTTGAATCGGACCATGCTATTTCGGCGCTGGTCGTCTCTCGGCATACCCAGCTGCGAGCACTCGACGTGGATCGGTGCCAGCTCGGCGCAGTCTAGCCTACCTCAATGGCGATTTCGTCCCCGTTGCTCTTTTGGGCACCGCGCCATAGTGAGCCAATGACTTCGAAGAACGTCCTGCCGCATTTGGACGGACGATAGCTTTGCTGAATCTGGATTCTAAGCCGTCGATCTCTGGTTGGGGTTCGAGTACGTCGATCACTAATTGGGGACCGAGGTGGTCGATCTCTAATTGGGGCCCCGAGGCCGACGAGCTTTAATTAGGGCCCAAAGTCGTCGATCTCTAATTTAGATCAGAGGTCGTCGATCTCTCCGTTCTCGACGGTGGCCTCCTTCACAACGCGTGGGATCAACGGCTCGATGGCACAAGCCAGTTTCCCGATAACTTCGTGTCTAAAGGAAAAGCACTCCACTGACTTCGCCGCAGTCAGCTCACCCACTACATACACTCTCCAGTCTCCGTCAGATGCTGCTGCCCTCCGCCGGCGGTTCGCTCAGTGACCGGTGGCTGACGTACTGCCTGACCTGACCCGACGCTCCATCCATCGGTTCGTCAGGGCGGAGAAGCACTATCCACTGGGGCAGCAACAAAACAGCAGAAGTTGATCATCCCTGCAATATAACGGGTGTCCAGAGCACGCCACCATCATCCCAGATCATGACGATGAGCACTAATCCCATCATCGGTGTCGAAACCACGACAGGTATATATTTAGTTTACTCTCTCCCTTAGCACACAATTGCATTACACTTTGTCCGTACAAAAATAAAATGGTGCTCACTGGCTGTCGACCCAACTGCGGGACCCAATTACCGTCCAGTCGATGGGCCTGGTCACCTGGGGATGGCATCGCCGACACAGCGTTAATTCGCCCGACTGCCGGTCGGATGAGACGAGGGAGCGGCACGAGTTGAATATGACTAATGTTTTCACAATAAGGCGTTGCGCCCGCCAGCATCACACGCCGGTCCACCGTCACGTTCCATCAACCATGTTCTCCCACTGAGACACTGCTGACACCGCCACGCTGTAACATGGCTTATATTGGCAACTCGATCGCAAACGTTTAAAAACGACAACACATGTAAGTTGACGAAACGCATGAGTGATAGCTGAAAGACATGTCACAACCATATACTAATGTAAACACACTGAATTAAATGATGGTGATTAAACGAAACAAGTGTGATTGTGTGGTAGCTAAGTCAGCCAATTCAATGTAAAATGTTTGCAATGTGTGAATCAATCGTTAGCCCGGTCAGATCCTCACACCCAGTCTCTGGGGGGATAGTAATCCCCTCTAATATCCAAACTGAGCTTCGCATGAAAATGAAAGAGGTGTCATCGGGAAGCGCTCGACGAGTAGCCCCCCCCCAAAGGGACGTCACTAGGGGCCTAGATTTTCACAAATTACATGGTTTTTGGCTCTGAAGATTTTATTTTGGGGTATTTGAAGAATAAAAAATATTTGGAATCAGAAAAAGACAGTGAAATCGATCAGGGCCATACATACAATCTTTTGACCACCCAATTTTGTTATTGGAAATTTCAGTTTTCTTTAGTTTTCAAGTTTCCTTTTCTAATGCGTAGAGCAGACCGAAAAACGATGTTCGAAGTCAACTTGCGCTAACAAAAAATGTTTACTTTAGCCAGAATCTTCGATTTGAACTCTCATAGGCACATATGCAAAATTAATAAAGTAGGCAAACACGGACAAAAATCAAACAATTATCTCATACGTTTTGTTCGATCCATAAAGATAAGGAAGCGCGCTGAAAGTTTCATTAAAATATATGTTTCCATTAAAGAGTTACGACTGGTTTAACTTTTTTTGGAGGTGACCTCACTTGACCTTGACTAACTCGTTGGGCCTGACTTCAAATGTTGGACACAACATGCCAAATTGATGTGCGAGAAGGTATGCCAAATTTCGGCCCGCTGCGGCGCGCCGTTCGTTCACCATCCACGAAAAACGTGAGGAGGGGACGGTTGAAGATCCCCGAGACGACACGGGCTAGTGTGGCGCACACCACACCACGTGTACGCCGACGTTCCCGGATCCGGGACCGGACCAACCGATGAACAATCCCCCAGTTCTTCCCAGCTCCGTCACAGGGCGCACTGGTGGATGGCACGGAGACGTCAACTGGCAGCTCGGGTACCGGCTGCCAGTGCCAACTGGCAGTTCGGGTGCCGGCCATGGCGGGGCGCTCCTCGACACTGGGAACTGTCCCCACCTCAGCGTCACATCGGGGGCGTGAGCGACGGAGTGGAGTGCGGCAGGGTGGGCGGGGTGGTGAGCGGGAGCCCATCAGTCGGGGTCCGACTCCAGCTCCATGTCGGACGGGTCGCGCTCGCGGCCGGCCGTCAGCCGCAGCTCCGGCGGCTGGTGCAGCAGATAGCTGCGGCGGCTGTCCACCGCCAGCACGGAGCTCAGCTGCAGCAGCACAGTGCCTGCGGACAACGCCGGCAGCTCGGGTACCGGCCGTGGGCTCCTCGACACTGGGAACTGCACCACACGCCACGCCACGCAGACAACGCCGGCAGCTCGGGTACCGGCCGTGGGCTCCCGACACTGGGAACTGCACCACACGCCACGCCACGCAGACAACGCCGGCAGCTCGGGTACCGGCCGTGGGCTCCCCGACACCGGGAACCCCACCCCCCCCCCCCCCCCCCAAACCCTCTCCCGCTCACACTGGGAACTGCACCACACGCCACGCCACGCAGACAACGCCGGCGGGTACCGGCCGTGGGCTCCTCGACACTGGGAACTGCACCCACGCACGCCGGGACCCGGCGGCGCGGGGGAACTGCACCACACGCCACGCCACGCAGACAACGCCGGCAGCTCGGGTACCGGCCGTGGGCTCCTCGACACTGGGAACTGCACCACACGCCACGCCACGCAGACAACGCCGGCAGCTCGGGTACCGGCCGTGGGCTCCTCGACACTGGGAACTGCACCACACGCCACGCCACGCAGACAACGCCGGCAGCTCGGGTACCGGCCGTGGGCCCTCGACACTGGGAACTGCACCACACGCCACGCCACGCAGACAACGGGCAGCTCGGACGGCCGTGGGCTCCTCGACACTGGGAACTGCACCACACGCCACGCCACGCAGACAACGCCGGCAGCTCGGGTACCGGCCGTGGGCTCCTCGACACTGGGAACTGCACCACACGCCACGCCACGCAGACAACGCCGGCAGCTCGGGTACCGGCCGTGGGCTCCTCGACACTGGGAACTGCACCACACGCCACGCCACGCAGACAACGCCGGCAGCTCGGGTACCGGCCGTGGGCTCCTCGACACTGGGAACTGCACCACACGCCACGCCACGCAGACAACGCCGGTAGCTCTGGTACCGGCCATGGGCTCCTCGACACGTGGAAATGTGCCGCACACCAACACACGACAGGTGAGCACTACATCACACCAGCACCCGACAACTAGTATCACATCCAACACCAGCCCCTGACAAGTATTGTCGCGTCTCACATCAGGCCCAAAAACGGGATCGCCATATTATAAACCAAATATGTGACCATATCCGCCACCACCTCATGATGCAGCGAACTGTGCTATTTTGATTCACCCTGGTCCATACTATGACACAAAAATTATTTCAAAAACTACTAGCACACTAATTGCCAGAATATCATCGCGGGCACACCTTTCGCATGGCCGATGAGTGTCAGTGTGCACTCGACCAAGCCCCGCAGCACACTGACCGTCCGCGGAGGAGACCGAGTCGCTGGCGGCACCCTCCGGCGAGCTGGGATGGCCGAGCCGGGCGGCCAGCTCCGCGCCGCCGGCGGACGAGGCCGACGTCGAGCGGCGGCGCGGCTCGACGCCGCCGGGCCGGCGGTCCAGAGGCGCGCCCGTGTCCGAGTCGGAGTGGCTGTCCCGGCTTGACTGGGCACTGTCTCCGGCGGCACCTCTGGCCGACACCTGGCCACAGCGACAACGTGACAACAGACAGCGATGTCACCTCTGGCCGACACCTGACCATAGCGACAGCGTAACAACATACAGCGATGTCACCTCTGGCCGACACCTGGCCACAGCGACAACGTGTCAACAGACGGCGGTGTCACCTCTCGCCGACACCTGGCCACAGCGACAACGTGTCAACAGACAGCGATGTCACCTCTGGCCGACACCTGGCACAGCGACAACGTGTCAACAGGTAGCGATGTCACCTCTAGCGACACCTGGCCACAGCGACGACGTGTCAACAGACAGCGATGTCACCTCTGGCCGACACCTGGCCACAGCGACAACGTGACAACAGACAGCGGTGTCACCTCTCGCCGACACCTGGCCACAGCGACAACGTGTCAACAGACGGCGATGTCACCTCTGGCCGACACCTGGCCACAGCGACAACGTGTCAACAGACAGCGATGTCACCTCTGGCCGACACCTGGCCACAGCGACGTGTCAACAGGCAGCGATGTCACCTCTAGCCGACACCTGGTCACAGCGACAACGTGTCAACAGACAGGGATGTCACCTCTCGCCGACACCTGGCCTCAGCGACAACGTATCAACAGACAGCGGTGTCACCTCTGGCCGACACCTGGCCACAGCGACCCCTTCCCCTTTGCCCGGGACTGCGATACGGGATGTTAGGTATCACGATCCCGGTTCCGATGCAGTGAACATAAGAATAATGCTTGTAAATGGTATATTGCTAGAAGGAAGGCATGAAGACTTCACAAACACGCACCGAGAAACACGATATCGATGCATTCTTGGGAAGGATGTCGATTCACTGCTCAGTAAGTGGTATATACCACCCTATTCCACGAATAATTTATCACTGCCGATCTATCGGTACCGAATAAGGCGACCCCGGGCGTGAGGCGAATTCGATGCTCGGGCGCTGTTTTAGCAACACGTACACGCGTACCCACACAGCAGGTGATGGAGGCTGCTAGTGCTTCATCAACAGCATGATCTTCACTATGTGCATAGAGTATACCAGTGTCCTGCCATTCACTCCTGGTAGAGTAGAAGGTCTGAGCTGAAGACGTGAAAACCAGCCAGGATGTCGAAACAAGCCCATAATATTTCACATTAGAAAATGACTAACTGAGAAAAATGACTTCAGGATACTAACGTGAAAATAGTATTGGAGAGATTAGATGAGCTAGTGTGGTTCAATGCAGGCTTAGTTTACGGACGTCAGTTCAAGAAGTCCAAATCCTATTCGAGGAGGTAAAAGCAAACTTTCAGGTCCTGGTATCCACATAAATTGAGGAATTCCACGACACTGAAACATGCACGTGTGTATGCTTTATGGAGCCGAGCGTACTGCGCAGTCATGGCGCAGTGACGAGGCACCGGCGACACAGCACGAAATACCTGCCGCGCTCACCATATGAGACAGTGAGATACTGGCGAGACACCGGCGAGACACGGGTGACACAACACGGGATGCATGCCGCGCTTAAGATATGAGACGGTGAGACACCGGCGACACAGCTCGAGATACCTGCCGCGATCAAGATATGAGACGGTGAGACACCGGCGACACAGCGCGAGATACCTGCCGCGCTCACGTGGCGAACCACGGCGAGCCAACTCACCGTCCTGGGGTCGGCGACGACGGTGGCCGCCGCCAGCGGCACCGGGCGCGGCTCGGCGTCGCCCTTGCGCAGCAGCCGGTGGCCGTGGAAGCGGCGCGGGAAGCTCTTGTCCTCGACGCCGCTGGAGAAGGCCGAGCGGACCGGCGGCGGCCGCGGCGCGCCTGCCACCCGGCCGAGCCGCCAGCGCGGCCGCCACACCGTCTGCGTGGCCGCCGCACTGCCGCCGCGCGCCATCGTCTGCGTGCCGGCACTGGTCCGGCGGCCCAGCGACGCCGCCACACCGGCCTCCGTCTGGCTGCCGGCGGCCACCAGCCGGCCGCCGCCCGTCGCCGTCCGACTGCCGCTCGCCACCAACTCGACACCCGCCACCAGAGTCTGGCTACTCGCCGTCATGCCATGTCCACTCGCCGCTGCCGTCTGACTGGCTCTGGCTGCCGTGCGGCTGCCTCCGGTCCGCACCGTCTGGCTGCCAGCGTTCACCGTGGAACTGGAGACTCGGCCCGTCGTCTGCGTCGACTCGTCGCGCCGGGCGACTGGCGGCGTCTGCGAGCCGCGGGAGCGCCGCCGCCGCTCGGTCTGCGCGCCGGCACACCGGGTGTCCGCGTTGACCTGGGTTGCGGTCGACCGCCGCGCCGCGGGCCGCGTCTGCGCGCCGACGTCGTGCGCCGCCGGGACGCCGCCACTCTGCGAGCCTTTCGACGTGACGCTGACCGGCGTGTAGGCGTCGTTGAGAATTGCCCAGGCGCTGTACAGAATCTGGATCTGGCGCACCTCCTCCAGCATGGTGGCCTTCTTCACCAGCGTCTGGTAAATAATCTGGAAGCGGATGCAACGTCAGCTAAGAGTCGTGCGTCACTCATGGTCCATAAAAGCGCAGGCTTAAAGCGTTAGTGTTCTGAAAGGCATCCCATAGTGCACGGTGCATGGTGCATCAGCCTATGAAGAAAAACACTGCTTTATTTTGCGACGCATGCATATGAATGCATGAATCATGAAGATATGAAAAGCATGAAGCTCGGCGTATCATACGGATTTGGAAGCAAATTTGACTGCGGGAGAAGGATTTATAATTTTACTGAATTTACTCTGACCAGGATCTTGGAACATTTTGAACTTCGCTCGCATTGTGTCAACAGTAAGCCAACGTTGCAATTAATTGCCTGCAGACAAACAGCGACCAAAAGGACAGAAACTGAGGAGGCGAAGTGTTGTCAACAATATCTTCTCTCATCCAGGCATTGGCTGGTGACGAGGTAGCTGAACAAAACCCTGTTAATAAGTGGTGGTGTTTGGTAAACATCTTGCTCCATTCACCTGTAAGTTTGCCTAGCCAGATGTGGGCCTTTTGGCAGGCTGCTAACTAACCTTAGCCAGAATGGTTGGTGTCAGTCCCTCTGGCAGAACGATGGGTCCTGGTGGAATTTCCACCTCTCCAAGAAGGTAGCTGTAGTATTCCCGAACCTCAGCTGCCATGATAAAAACTGATGGCCAACTGAGGGGAAAAACAGCAAGTTGCATGCACAACATGATGCCAGTAGGGAACAACTGAGAGTGTGTCAGTTGCACACAGACACAGCTTTCCACAAATGATTGTGGGTGCCTGGCGAAGGTGCATCCTCCAAGGGGAAAATCCTGATGAGTAAAATGTGCATGAACATTCCTTGCCTTCTTCCAACATTGGCTAGTGGCAGATGTACTCCTTCTTCCTAACACAGCATGGCCTTGAAATGTGCCCATAAATGCTGCAGGCACATCCATAAACATCCAAACCAAACATCAAAATGCAATCAAGGTCTGATTGTTTTACTGTTGTGAAATAAGGACACAAGAAGCACAAAAACACAGAAGTGTTGCAACATGATATTACTTGAAGTAGGATGATGCACATAATTGGAGTGAAACATGGTGGCAAAAGTACACAATTGAATGAGTTTTAGCTGATTTCAACCACCAGGTGATTAAAACTAGCTTTGATGGGTTCCACAACAGGAGTAACAAATCAACTGTGAATGCTGCAATACATAATTACTACTGAACAAAACCGCAAACCTGTAAAAAAAAATGATACTGAACAAAACTCAATTAAAACCTACTCAAGCGATGAATGCACAACTGGACCATCTGGAAATGTAATCATGGAACTTCAGAAGAAATCAGACATTACCTTATACTAAAAATGTACTGCCCAAGATTTCAGGAGAAAAAAAAATTTAATAGGAAATTTTCGAACATTTTTTAAAAACATTTAAGAAAACATACATACCTAACTTAACCTGGACCGACTGAAGAAAAAAGAAATTTTACAATCCAATTTTTGGGAACATTTTTCGACTTAAAACAAAAGCCAAACCCACCCTCGGCGTCAGGGGCAATACAATTGCCCCTGACGCTGGCACCTTGCCTAGGTACCCACCTATCAAATATGATGTAACCAATCGAAAAATACAAGCAACGACGGCAGAAAACCACCATTTGTTTCTCAGCGTAATGAATTACTTACTCTGCGAACCCAAAGAGAAAACGACGTCAACGGCGATGGGACGTAAACTCACTGGGGCCGAATCTGGGCACTCCAATATCGTCTGACAACCGGTGACGTCACATGGCGTGGACGTCACCGGTTGTCAGCCCAGTCCCTGAATGAATCTGAGCAGAATTTGGTCCTAACACCATTACTTTTCGTTTGGGCTCACGCTGACTACATTCATTTCGAGTGCCGCAGGAATCGTGCGGTGCCACGGGTGGTAGCAGTATGATGAAACATGCCAATTGCAGATCACAGCTGAGAAGGAGGGGGTAGGAACAAGTAAGAGATAACTGCTGTACCATAATTTTCCCACTCGGTCGAGGGGCGTAAACAAGGGTGGGGGCACTGGGGGCATGTTCCTCCCATGAGAAGGTGGTACCTCTCCGGCCAGGAAAAGACGCCAACATTACATTAAGACTACCGACGGAGGTGCCGATGTTGGTTTGAATATCACGCCCTTATCACCCATGTGCAGATACGAAACCTGCAGCTGGTTTTCAGGACTGTTTTCCATTTTCATATGCGTCTAGACAAGGGGTGTTTTTAATATATGTTTGGGGGAAGTTCCACCTCAGTTTCGGCTCTGTCCCCTAATAATTTAGAATTTCAACATGGCCATGCGCTCCGTCGATGTTAGCATCGTTGTGGGGTTTCCCATTAACTTCATGTGTTTTGCACCCGGATAATATATAGTATAATGACGAATAATGCATATATATATGCAGGCCATTTCTGATTATGAAATGGAAATACATGAAAACTTAAATGATATATGAATACGTGATTTTATTCCGGGCCATTGTATATGTGAAAACTTGCCTGCAATTTTGAGAGCATTTGGACAAGAGGGAGGGGGTTGAAATCCACTGATTTCGGAACGATGGTGATAGGTTTTGCACCTTGCAGGCCAAATTAAGTTGTTCATACTCACTGTAGCAGAAAATAATAATGGGTACTTATGAAAAATCCTGGTAGAAATCCGGCGACTTTTGCATGAGTGTTGCTTGAGCCACCTCGAAATCCGTTTGCCCCAGCATCCTGCATGCCAGTACTAGTTGCGCATACAGTAGGCTCACACGTACATTCACGTGTACGCATATTTACGATTGCATACTTATCCTACGTACTTTTGGCGGACCTATATGTGCGCTTGGGTACATTTTCGCATACGTATATTTGCGCTCACATACATTTGCGCAAGCGCACACTTGCTCGTACGTACATCTGAAATATGTACACGTTTTGCATACGTTTGTCCGGCTACCGCAGCAGCGGGTTGCGGCGAGCATCATGTGGGAGGTCAGTCTCGGGCGCGCATTGCGCCGCCTATTGTGAACGAACAGCACCATTAGTGCTCGAGCTGGCCGACAGAGGCGCCAGCACCTCAGGTCGCGACTCAGAATGTCGGTCGCGCGGATGGTCGACCGGACGGCATCCCAGGTGGGACGAACCGCACGACCCGCCGGACGCAGCCTATGGCGTTGAAGTCGCACTGAACGAGTATTTAATGCGGAAACACTGCACGAGACGTGAGGTCCTCCGTGCTCTGATAACTATCACGCTCACGGACGGTGCATGCCCGTCTATTGCGACTGCCGCCGAGTCAATCCAGTCCTGCTGGCGAGAGGACATCAAATACCAGCTGGACGAGCTACTGGGGAAGAACGTCATAGCGCCAGCGCACTATCCCACGGAGTGGTGCCACTCCTTAACATCCATCGCCAAGAACGGTCTGACGGCGTTCACTTCTGCGTGGATTTGTCAGCTCTCAACAGATTCGTCAAGCGGCCTGCATATCCCGCAAGATCGCCGCATGATGTCGTGGCCAACACTAGAGAGGACGCACACTCCCACCTATCGGCTGTCCACCATGAACGCTAAAATGAGGCTATTTTCATATGCCTATCGCCGACGAATGGTAAGAGTTGACATGCTCCATGGTGGCGCTACACATTCATGCGTGCAGTGATTGACCTGCCATCATCCGGTGATAAATACAGCAGGATGGGCGACCAAGCTCTCGGCGGTGTTCCAAATGCCAGCTAGATAGTGAACGATAGTCTCGCCTACGGCGAGAGGCACAGCGACCACCTAGTCCACGCAGTCACCGACCTCCAGAAGTGCGACGCGCACGGCATCGCTTGAACACTCACAAGTTCTGTTTTTTTGCACGTGAACTCGAGCACTGCAGACATCGAACAGCGCAGCAGAGCTGCACCAGCGACGGCACCAAGTTGCGAGCAATCGCTGGCTTCGCGAGCCTTGCACACCTGGCTAACCTCAGATCACTCCTGGGCCTCGCTGATCTGCTCGCCTACACGACTTTTCAGTGTAGATCGCGCCAAACTCTCAGGACCACTACGCGACCTGCTGGATCAGAGGAGCGTACTGAGGCGAACAGAGACGCACGGGCCGGTATTCCAACGGACGAAAGAGGCGCTAGTGGCACCTCTCATCTTGGCGTTTTGGACCCATCCCCCACCCTCATTATGCTGCAGACTGACGCGTCGCGTGCACGTGGTCTGAGTTTCGCCATACCCCAGCGCGGTAGCGACGTCTGGCGGCTGATCCAGCGCGGCTCGCGTTTCCCGACGATCACCTAGTCGTGCTACGCTGTGATCGAGTTGGAGCTAACCTCCTGCGTGTGGGCCTACCGGAAGTGCCTTCCTCCAGTCCACACCTTCCTCGCCGACTTAGTTCACTTCGATATCTTCGTGAACCATTGCCCATTCGTTCCGATCACGGACATGAAGCGACTCTTAGACATTGGGCTTTAGGGCGCATCAACCATGCTGATCATGTAGCTCTTGGACATTGAAAACCGACAGCTATGGAGGCTACGAGAGAAACTGACGTGCAACAGCTTCACGGCGGGCTGACAGAAGGGAGCGGCTCATGTTGCCCCAGAACCACTGTCGCTCGCCTCCGTCTCCGATCCTGCACCAGGCGGCGAGATCGCCGAAGCCGGCGACGCGCTGCAGCAGGCACTGGTCGCGCACGTCCGTGCCATAGAAGACGGACAGCGCGTCGCTCCACTGCACGACCAGACACTGGACAAGGTGACGGCGGCGACGTCACACGATCAGAAGTGTCGGGCTCATCGGACAGCCGTGCACAACCGCCAGGACCCGCAACACGCCCTACGCAGCCACTGTGGCGTGCGTCGTGCGCTCGCCGCAGACGACAGTCTGGTCCTGTGCGATGATGCCGACCAGCCTGCGGCAGAGACAGGCCCTCGCCAGCGTCCACGACAGTCACCAGGGCACGGAGTGCACCAAACGGTGGGCTCGACATTTAGCATATCGGCCGACCGTCGGCGGAGACGTTACCAACGTCGCTGCCGCGTACGCTCACTGTCGCGAGGCCATGCCCAGCCATCCTAATGAAACACTCTTGCTAAATGACTTGCCACCTAGCCGGATGTTCGCGAGCGTATCGACATACTATTTGCACGTGGCGGGCCACGCCCATTTGGTGTATGTGGACCGGCTATCCGGCTGGTCGTACATCACCACGTGCTTCCTCCGACCACCTGATCCGGCAGCTGCGGGGGCTGCTCGCCCAGACAGGAACGGACGGCCGATCACGCACGCCGACGCCGCTCGGTCGTCCCTTGCGGGAAGGTGTGCCGGCGCACTGCCCGGCGCCCAAGCCTGAATGGCAGCGCGCCGCTTCCGGCCCAGATTAACGGCGGAATGTTTCCCACGGTGGAACGGCGAGGCGGAGCCACAGCGACCCGAGCGCTCCCCTCAGCAGCGTGAGCGAGCCGTGGCGCCGGCCGACCCCGACCGCCACGTCGCGCGCGGTCCCTCCCCGCGGCGCAGTGGGCGTCGGCGAACTTGGCCGGAACGGCTCGGTGTGCGCTGGAGCACGGCGACGTACCCTTGATTGTTGCGCCGAGTCGACGCACTCGCTCCCGGTTGCACCCGACCCGGGCGAGGGTGGGGGTGGGGCGAGGATGCGGTCCCTCCCGCAGCCGCCGGGTGAGGGATCCGATCATGCTGGGCCGCCGGTCGGCATTCACACGTCGGCTATCTACCAATAACCGCAAAATATTGGATTTAATGCAACATTCGATAGGTAATTCGACCAGTCCTACTTTATCAAAAGATGAATGAAGCCATCCGTGTGGTCAGAATTTTGTTTCCTTAGGTTTAGGAAGGTTTGCTAGTATTAAGCCATACAATTTTTTAATCCCTTGGTTACCGTGGAATCCTACCAATACCTACGGTAAGAACTACTTATTGAGGAGACTTCCTAATTTGTAAAATATAGAATCGAAATTAGGCATGTATTCTTGCTGGGATTGCTTTATGGACCAGCCCTATTGCTAAGCAGAGCTTGTTGCGTGGACCCTGACCCCACCACCCGATCTATTAATTCTAGTTCAACGGGATACTTTAGCAGTTTAACGTGCCGTCAACGAACCGAAAAGGCTGCCACGGTAGCCCATTCCCGACCTTATCGGGCCAATTGGCAACTGACCCTCCCAACCGGAGGCTAAATACGAGCGCTTGAAGCGACCCGAACCTGCCGAACATCGAAGCTTGGGTCTGACCCGAACCGAACCGAACGACAGGAGGGCCCGATGCAGGCCAGTGCTCCCACCAACTGAGCTACCAAGGTGGCAACATTTCTCCTGCATTGTGGGTAAGCACAGTTCGGAGATTCCCGTCATAAAGAAAAAAATGTCTGCATATTTTGCTGAGGGTGCTACAAATATAGCTGTATTGCCTCGCAACATGCGTTTTAAACTTGGCAGAACCATATTCTATTGTTCAATATCTAGTGAACCCAATTGAAGCATTTCCTGTCTATAGCCGTTACAGCTCATGCTCTTGCACGCCTATCACCGATATGTTTTAGCTAACAATCAATGGCATTGATGAACCACTGTTTTAATGTGTCCAAAATACCGTGAAATTACTTAACTATTCTTCATCCGATCGTGGAATCCATGACAAACTTGCTGGACGGAATGTGAAAACGAGGCCACGAGTTGCGATATCACCATCATCACGTTTTCGGCTGTTAGAAAAAAAACCGGTTGAAAGCGTGCGATATTTGTTCAATTGTAAAATTGCTTATTTAAGACCATCGGTAATAACCAGTCCCTTGCATTTAGAAACTGATCCGCCACTTGGTGTGATACAACGTATGTTCCCTCAAGCGATACAAGGGCAAAAGTAAATACGCGAACGCTCGTCACAAAACAGTATTCAATAAAGGATACCAAAAACCCCCCATGGCCGATTTTAGCGTGGAGATGTGGAAACTGTTCCTTTGTTTGCAAACTCCGTAAACTGTTCATGTTTGCTGTTCTTTGTTTTACGCGAATGTTTGTCGGGTCAACTTTTGTGGGTAATTCAGGCTAACCAAGGTCGCCGAACTCAAGTGGTATGCTTATGCCAACATATACTATCTACAGACAGGTGTGCGATTTAAGACCGGCGTTAAGTCATGCCATCAAGACATCCTCTAAACATCGGCATCCACGGCGCATGTCTCTCACTCCAAAATGGCTAAAAATCCAACTATTCAAGAACTCGTTTATTTAAAATGAACAGACGAACTATGGTTCATGATGAGGCTACGGACGTACCAGCGATGAAAGCGACGCGAGATGATGTGTGAACTACAGACGTCTCGACCAGGCCACAGCCCGAAAACCAACCTAAACTAACGGCGAAACTTGGACACTGAAATAAATACCCCCACGCTGCTCTAGAGGGCTGGGACGGGCACAACGCGACGGGACAGCCACCGCTCCACCGCGACATATTTACAACGATCCCACCACGCCGCCGGCAGCCACCACTAGCGCCACAAGTTTGTACAATCGTCAGTGACGCCACGGCCTCTACTCGTCGTCCTCATCTTCCATGTCGTAGTCGGCAGCGGCAGCCACCTTGCCGCCGTTTCTGTACGCCTCCATCTCCTGCAACGGTGTGCAGGTCAGTCGAGGCACTAGGGCGTAGGTGGGACCAAAGATGTGAATACTGAAAGGGTTGCACGGTCTTAAAACCGCTATATGATGAACATGGTCGATGCGTCTTAAAGCCCATATGCAAATAGGTGTTTTTAAACCTGAGAAATGTCATATTCCAAGTTGTGAATATCATAATTGCAGCATGCTCGGACACTAAAGTCCACAAGATGACCACAGCTGAAATACTGCCTCATATATACCGCAGTATAAACCCAGCCGTGCTAAGGTTAGTATGGTTATTAGCAGGCAAAGCATCTGCTTTAGGCAACAATTCCACCATGGGAAGAAATACAAAACAGAAGCATGAAACACACGTCCAGAACATTTCATTGTACTATGCCTCTGAATCAGATTCAGCTCTGGAGCAAAGTTGTTCTCCTTAGGCTACAAAAACCCATTTTGTCCCGGGACTTGCGTAAGGTGATGCAAATAAAATTAGCATCCTGGTAGAACCACGCCCACACGACAGTGGACATAGAGGCCCGAAGACCACCAGCGCAATGGGGATGGTTATTATCAACTGAATATTGGGATTAATTTTGCAATCCAGGTATAACCTGCCAAATACCTTCGCACAATTGGCTCCATGTGATAACAAAAATATTTTGTGCAGGCAGTACCGTATGGTGTTTGCAACCCAGTGTAAAATAATTGACGATGTGACCTGGAAATTCACAGTTAATGGAATTGTGCTATTTCATCCTTGTCTTAGGTTTTTATGAGTTTGCCACATGATGCATGGGCTGTCATCACGACTGCGAAATACTGTAAAATGCATCTGGCTGAAGTGAAAGTCATTTCGCTTTTTTAATCCTTAAGTGGCGATCCTTTATTTTCTTCCAATCTTTCACTATGCCGAAGCAACTTCCTTCTTCATCCACACAGTTAATGGTGAAGTAATTTTAGGACACTGTTGCAACCACACACCTAAACATGCACACCCTGCTTAACGTGAAGCTTCGATATTTACCATAAATAAAGTTTGACCGAGGTTACAAGATAACCAGTGATCGCTGGCTGTTGTGGCTTTATACACATGTCTATTCTTAGACATCAAATGACAATGTCACGATAAATAGACATACCTTCCGCACGTCTAATTTGTATTTAAATGCAATATTATTGGACGCATCACTTCCAGTGATACCCCAAACCGTTTACATGGGCGCATTTGGAATGCAACAGGTTGATTGGTTGGTTATTTGAGTTTTATGGCGCATCGACCATGTTCGATCATTTAGCGCCCAGGCATGCAACAGGTGGAATAATATAGTTACTGCGATCTACTGGCAAACCATAGAAACCGTGTGCTACTCTGCACCCACATGAGCACATCTGACGCAAGAATCCAGCTACAACCATCGTGCTTTTGGAGCAAGCCGCTACTCACCCGGGTGTAGCGCTCCTTGTCCTTCTCGGCCAACGCGACGTACTTCTTCTTGCCCTGCTCGGTGCACTCGCCCCACTTCTTGCCCAGCTCTCTGGCCACGTCGCCAACCGAGTAGTCCGGGTGCGCCGAGCGGATCGCCGGCCGCTCGTCGTTGCAGAAGCAGAAGAAGGCGGACAGCGAGCGCTTGGGGGCGTTCGGGTCCTTCTTGCGCCGAGATCCCTTGCCGCCCTTGGGAGCGCCCGGCGGCGGCACGTACGACTGCATCTCGTGGTCGAACCGCAGCTTGTCCTTGCTCGCCATGTCGACGAACCGCTTCTTCTCCTTGTCACTCATCACCTGGCCACGACGATACAACAGGTCAGAGCGACTGCTTAGTGGAGGTATGTTCACCTGTTAGCGTAAGGGTTCGATGGTCGTGACAGGTGGGCTGACAATGTCCAAATTAACCAACGCATGAATGTCAGATGTAAATAAATATATAAATAGCATAAATAAACATTTGCGATCGTGCTAATACTCTCTCCGGTCAAACCCCGCGCCCCGTCTCGGGTGGGGGTGATAGGAACCCCTTTAATATCCAAACGAAGCGTAGAACGAAAACGAAAGGCAGTGTCCTAAAATCACTTCACCATTAACTGTGTGGATGAAGAAAGAAGTTGCTTGGAAACGGTGAAAGACTGGAAGAAAATAAAGGATCTCCACTTAAGGAATAAAAAGCAGAATGCCTTTCCCTTCAGTCACATGCATTTTACATTATTTAGCAGTTGTGTGATGATGACTGCCCACACATGTGGCAAAATGGTAAAAACCTAAGACAAGGATGAAATAGAGCAATTCCATTAACTGTGAATTTCCAGGCCACATTGTCGATTATTTTACACTGACGAAAGGTGTCATCGGAAAGCGCTTGACGAGTAGGGTCAGGCACCCCCCAAAAAAAATCCCAAAAGTGACGTCACTAGGGGGCCTAGGCTTTCACGACTTACATCATATTTTTGGCTTTGGGGTCTTCATTTGGGGTGATATTTCAGAAAAAAGGATTATTTGGAATCAGAAAAGGGCAACAAAATCGACCAGGAACATGTTTTTTTTCGCCACCCAAAATATACTTTTTTTAATTTCAAAATTGAGTTTTCAACTTGTCTTTAATTTTAATTTTCTAATGGGTAGATCGGACCGAAGAAAACAAACGTTGTTCGAAGTCAACTCGCTCTAATAAATAAATGCTTACGTTAGTCAGAATCTTCGATTTGAACACGATTGAAATAGGCAGATCCAAAACTTTATAATAAGCAATCAGAAACGGGAAAATAAAATTTGTAAGTTGCGTTTTGTTGCATCCCTAAAGAAAAGCAAACGCTTAAAGATGTAGTAAAATATCTGTATCCGTTAAAGGGTAACGACTGGTTGAACTTTTTTGGAGGTGACCGCACTTGACCTAGACTAATTTGCTGACCATAGATGACCTGACTTCCAAAGTTTGACACATGCCAAATTGACGTGGGAAAAGGTATGTTAAATTTCGGCGCGTTTCCGCGCGCAGTTCCTTCGCTATCCGCGAAAAAAACCGAGGTGGGGGTGGGGGCGTTTGAAGACCCCGGAGACGGCGCGGGTTAATGAAGGCTCAACAAAATTTTCACATGGTACACTACGCTTCTTGCATGAAAATGTATGCGACTACAGGTTTCCATGCAGGTAGCATTATAAGGATATACCCAACAATTGAAGGTCATTCGTGCCAGCTGTCATCAGGGCCTTTTGTATCCACTGCTGTAGAGATGTGGAAGACGTGAACAAAAAGCTACACATTTGAACGAAATACTTGTCCTGTTATCCACCCTACCTTACGAATTTGGACAAAATAGGTTCACGAATTACTACCAGTAGCGCTCTCAAGATCACCTTCAAATTTGTTGGGTTACCAAAGCATCCTGTTATAAAAGCAATCAAATTGTTTGGTGGAGGGTTTTCTGCACACGTGAGTCGGAAATTTAAATTCAACAACATAATTTTAGTAGAATGTAACTGCTCACCAAAGTTGTATGCATGAACGGTATCGGCAATATATGGGTGTTGGCTGTTAGTTGCCGCCGATTCTCACAATAACCGCTGAAGTTTCTCGCGTTCATGACATTAACAAATTTGGCAGTTTGACACTGGGTTAAAAATCAAGGCCATTGAAAACGTTAGTTGACACACCCTAGACACAGACCACTGCTCTAATTGTAGAGGCGAGAACAATATGCACCACCCAGTTTGCTGTCCAGTTATTTAGTTTAGTATTATTTAGTAGTTATTTGGGTTTTGGGACACTTCGTCAAAATTGCCGACCGCTTAACGTTCACTATTTGTGAAGAGCCTCAGAATGACCAGTATTTCTGCGTCGCCATTGAAAAAGCCATAGCGTACCTGTGTACACACCATCCACGAATGTTAATCAATGCGCCACAAGAGGCCGTACCGAATGTAACTGAATGCGGTGCATGGGTATTGTCCCATAATCCAATCTAATTGTAAATTGTACCATTTCGCTGTCGTTTTTGGCTTAAACGTCATTCACTATAGGTTGCCGTCATTTAATAGTTTCCAAATGCCTACCAAAGCCCCAACTGCAGGTGATGTCTCTAATCATGCAAATAGTCTGCCTTACCTTCCACCGGTCGGAGCACTTCTTGGAGAAGGCAGCAAACGCGATGGCTTCCTCTGGGTGTTTCTTCCTGTGCTCCTCTCTGCAGGTCTGCACAAAGTACGCATACGATGACATCCGTCCACGTGGCTTGTCGGCTTTGGCGCGAGGCATACTTGCTTTGGATAGTCTGGAAAGAAGTGGTTGATTGGTTGGTTATTGGTTTTACGACACATCGACCGTTGAGTCATGTAGCGTCGCCAATCTCTCACGCCGATTGGTCGCGGGCGAAGAGTAGCGACAGGTGAGACTCGAACTCACAACCTTTAGATTGTGAGACAAGCAACTTACCCCTAGGCTACTCGTCCCCAAGAAGTGGTTGAGAGCTTTTATCAGAAATATTATGTGTGTGTGTGTGTGTGTGTGATTGTGGTTTTAGGGCGCATCGACCATGGTTGGTCATTTAGCGCCCATCAGAAATATTATGTTATCCGTTCCAAGCTAATAGTATAGTTCAGTTATTCATTAGTTTGGCATTTTGGTTTAGCCATATTTGGTTGGGTGGTGTGTGCTGTGTGGGATATTTCACCCGTGCTTTGGTTTTGCACTTGTCATTTCACAACCATCTTGACGATTTGGCGTGAAATTCGTTACTTTCCCTACAGCTGTTTTATAAACTGAAATAGACCACTTCTACTTCGGTACTAAATTATAATTTCATAGCTACAGAAAAGGCAGCACCAGGAGGGTATGTTGCGAGGTACCCCTGGACAGGATATTGAAACTGATTTAACGTGGAGGGAAGGCGGAATGGGGTGATGCCATTTGTGAACAATCCGTATAAATGTGTATGTACGTGTGCATATATATATATATATATATATATATATATATATATACATACCGGGTTAAAACAATGGTTTTTCGTTAGGTGAGATGTCGAAACGAACACAGTAGGATCAGTCAAAGTATTTTCAAAGTTCTGAATTGTACCGTAAACACTAGATTAGCCGTACAACGAACAGCACTAAAGCTTACATGCGTGCCGACAAATGGCATGGGCATGTGGTGACAGCGTTGCTTTAAACATTTTAATTTCAGCCCTTTCGGAGTAACACAGCCACATGACCCTGCCATCTATTAGCACTCTGCGCCGTTGGGGTTTGCGGTGTCATCTAGCGGTGGAATTCGGAACTACGTGTGGCGTGTATGAAATGGAGCGTCCACGCCCGCCCCAGAAATGATATAATTTGTCTGGCAGCTTTAGCACTGAGTAGGGGACTTGTGAGCCGGAATACTTGTAATAATTCTTCCAGTGATATGCAGCAGATTCAAAAGTAATGTTTCTTCATAGGGAACCGATTGCCGACCCTTTTCACCTCTGGTCGGATCCGCACACCCCGTCTAGGAGGGGGGGGGTCCTCTTACGCCCACCATAATTTCCAAACTAAGCAATGAGTGGCTTCATCGGAGTGCTTGACGAGTAGGGTCCTAAACCACCCCCACAAAGTGGCGGCACGAGCGGGGGAGGGGGTGATCATGTCCCAGATGTTTTGGACTCTGGGGAGTTCATCTTGGGACTTTTAAAACCGAACTTTATTTGGAATGAGAAAAGAAAGGCCCACGAACATAGATATACGAGTTAGTTGGTATTACCACCGGATGTGTAATAAACTGAGTGCAGTGGATTTAGCTCCCAGAGACAACCACTTAAGGTCTTCTGCCGGAGAGAGCGCATCACCCTATCGCTTCCATCGCTTCTCGGTGACAAACACGCAGAACTCATTCAACTGCTATTTGAATATCTATATGCCACAGAACTAGCAGGAGCTCTTTAGACACCACAAACGTTCACATCAACTTGCAATACATGGCCGCGAAACACTCGTAGGAAACACATAAATAGCCATCCACGCATGGCGTCGGACGTACATGAGCCGATTTGGTTCCCAGTTGAGAATAATTGGCTACCTAGCGGTGCCGTCGGAGGTAGATGAGCAGACTTTCTTTAGGAAAACTTAGAAACGAAAACAAAAAAGTAGCTTAGCGTAAAACGACTACCCAGAGGAGCCGTCGAACGTAGATGAGCCGATTTGCCCTCAGACTCCTAATGTTATTGGCTACCCAGAGGAACAACGGACGTAGAAGAGCCAAATTGTCAAACATCGTACTAACGCAAGTGACAACCCTGCACGGCATGCATAAACTAACAAACTACCAACAACTAACACGCGGCAGCCGGCGTGGGAGGCGGTGTGGACAATTGCCTCCTTGTCCGCACGGTAAAAATCCATCGGTGCTCTTCGGTGGTAGGCTAAAGACGGCACCCTGGCAAAATCAATTCGCCACTCCAAACCGCCCCAACCCCACCCAAACCACAAATTATTATGCGGAGGAGCAAAGTGTAATTAAAACCAGTTAGAAATCAGGGAGACGTCCCCAACCCAGCCCCTGCCTTCAGCACCCACGAACTTCGCACAAGGTATAACGTAAAATTCCCATAAAGTAAATGTCTACTTGCCTGTACCTTGATCGTAACACTCGCTTTCATAGATATATATGTAACGTGTTCCTTTAAAGGCGACGCAAATGACCTTTTTGGTCCGGCACGCCTAAAAAGCACTTCTCCCCAACCAATTATCCTAGAACAGCGCTTGCAAATATTCCCCTCTACCGACCGCACTCCGAACGTCCTTGGAAGTGTCCGCTGCCGCCGTGGCACCAGGGAAGCAGCTGGGCGCCGGCCCGTCGGCTGGCTGCCAGCGGCTCCACGATCACAAGGCCGGATTACCGCCATGTTGGCTCAGTGGGAAAAATTACACCACACCGGCGCCGTGAAACTAGGTCTGTAACTCATGCAATCCATATATAATGTCTATACACCCTAAAACACTACTGATCCAATCTCAAACGTTTCAGACGACAGCTCACCAGATAACACATGCCTTGTAAAATCAATTTTTGTCAAGCTAACACAAAGAAAATAAACTTGCCTTGTGCTAAATGCTGCGGAAACGATGCGGGGTCACAAAACTCCTCATTCCATTATTTGCCGTGCACTATGTAAGATAATAAACCCCCACCATATGCCAAAGCCATGCTACAGGTCAGAGTACGCTAGAACGTATGGCAATGGTGAAGGCACGGACCCGTTACACAGCCCACGCAGGTCTGAGGCGCAGGGACCCCCAACAGATGTCGGATATATACCATATTATGTGCATTTTAGGAAGAATAAAACCTGAAGGCAAATTAAGAACAAACTGATCCAATAGAATGCAACGTCAGATGTCGCACAGAACCAACCAACAGCGAGAAAATAGAGCTTGAAAAAGCGCCCCGACGGCGATACGCTTTCACAATGGCAGCCATGCAGAGCCAATGGCAGCTGTCCGGGTGAAAAACCACATAAAGTAAAGGCGAAATAAATGATCATTCCAATCAGAAATATCATAAAGAATACAACAAAGCGAACCACCTGATACCAAAGTTAACAATGCTTAAAAAAACGCACAAATTCACCACGTAAATAGTACTCACGAAGTATCTGAATGTACGGAGCTTTCCCTGCAGTACCTATGCAGCAGACCACGTCAGGCGACAGAGACCGGCGTCTTGCTGCTTGTGAAGGCCATAGGAAAATATGTGAGCTGTGATTGGCTCATTCTCAAAGGAACCGCCAAAATTGGCCAATGGGCGCTTTACACTACTTTCATTGTACTAATTAACAACATAGATTTTACAGAATTAGCACTATTGTCAATAGCCTATGCGTGTAAACGACATCTTATGCTCTGCATTCAATGCTAAATATAATAGTGAAGGAACACACAGGGATATGCTCTAGTTACTCACCCTCTGCTGTGAGTACTTCTGCGTTACCAGGAACTACTTACCGTATCGGATAGCAGGAAGTGGAATTTTAATCAATTGTTAAGGTGTAATGATGGTTTTTAATTTTACCTGAATGAAATAAAACGCATTTGAAAATGATTATGACACATCGGCTAATTATTTCTTGGAAATAAACGACACATACCAACCCTGGTGCATACAGTGGAATTCCTCACGACCCACGAAAATTGACTTCCATTAGTGCGCTGCAATTGTATCCAGAACCAGCGAGCGGGATCAGGGCGTTTGAGGGAAGGTTCTGGTTCTTTAGGTGGAAGTGGCTAGGGAACTTTGATATCCATTTGTGCCGGCTTGAGTTCGCCACCTATATAGTCAACAAAGCCGAAATGGACCCAAAGGTAGGCATGTGTGGCCTTAAGGCAGCTTGTCTACCTGTCTACCATGGTAACGTGAGCAGTACCTAAATGTATTTTCTGGGATTGGATATGGTTAAAATAATTGGATTTGTATGGACAGTGTAGGTAGCTGCCTGTGTGGGTAAGTAAATACTGTGATCGGCAATTTGTTTGTGTGAATTTCACAGCCTGGGTAACTAGTTAGGTACTTACCTACCTGGGTACATCTTTATTGTTGCACATGGTTAATCCCTAATTGTAATGGAATCACATTACAATGAAGTCATGAAGTAATGAGGCCTAATGAGAGCCACAAAGATGCATCCAGACTAAATCTGTAAAGGAAAGACCATAATCCTGGCAAAACACTCATTACCCCAACAAACACCACATCCCTTATTCCAAAAAATCCCATCTATCAACATCCCAAACCATGGTGAGAATTAAGGCACTAGAAATTTCATCTCCTTAAAAAAATTTGCTCTGGGTTTATACCAGAATGGGCTTCGCATGTACTCCAACAGACATGAAGAAGGAACAAAGATACTAAAAAAAAGCACAAGATTGAAGAACACATCCACCAAACATATTATTCTACCTACTGTTATCAAGTAAACCAACCACTTTTTGTTCTATCAAACACACAGACAACATCCGAACACACCAACAACAATGTGCCAGTCCTCATGCCTGCACACTGAACAGCAGGGTGGGAAACTTGCTTTCCGTGTTTGGAGTCGGAGTGCAAACAGATTTCTCCCGGAGTACATTTTCATGCATATTATTTTTCATGCATGGAATCTATTTTCTGGCAACCGACAAGAAAAGCATATGTACCTAGTCATTGTCTATGTAATAAGCATAATACACATCATTTTTGGTCACATCAAAGCATAGAAACAAAGAAGTGAGCAATGGATGACACCACAAGACTGGGAGTTGTGATCAGCTCAGCTTTGTCTCTCATAACTCACAGGAGCAATGCACCTTCCTTTCTCTGTTGGTCTCAGCATAATGCTAGGCAAAATGAAAAACACAAATAATTCATGGTTCACCCTCAGCTCAGAGCGCACACCTACCTACATAGACAGCCAATTCCCTGCACGATACGAACCCACAACAGTACCTTGCACGCAGTCTGAATCTATGGCGGTGCGCAAAGGATCAGTCAAGGTCTTGTGTTTGCGGCATGCCACTATTAAGTGTTCAAAACGTGTTCAAAGTTGCTAATGGTTATGACGTCATTTAAAAAATACCTTGCATTGATTGGTTAAAGGACAGTTTTCGTAACAGAAAATGCTAACGCAGCAAATTCTGACCGGTGGCCTCTGCTGCACTCTGGAAGCGACTCTTAAAACGGTCAGTTTTTCCCACTGTAGGGTGGCTCGAAAGCAGGTTTCTGGAGACGCACCAGCCAAATTTGTAGCGGCCGGAGGCCATTATATTCAGTGTGCATGTGCGAAGTTTGGCACGTTGTCGTCAGTATTTCCGCTGTTTGTGGTTTCGTGTGGTGTGTGTGTTCGGTTTCTGTCTATGTGCTTGATGGTACAAAAAGTGTATAGTTATTTGGTAACCGTAAGTAGAATAACATGTTTGGTGGATATTTTCTTCAATCCTGTATTAGTTTTTTAGTAGTATTTTTGTTCCTTCTGTATGTTTGTGTCCGAGTACATGTGGAGCCCATTCTATCCATCCAGAATCCGGAGTGCAAAAATGTTTTAAGAGATGAAATTTCTTAAAAAGTGCCTTAATTCCCACCCTGCTGAACAGTGGCCTCCAGTCGCTATAAATTCAGCTGAGGAGTCTGGGTGGTCAGAGTGAGGCTACAGCATCTACACACAGGCCACTTTCCTCCACCAGTTTGCATGTTGAACCATGGCTGCTGGATGACCCAGGCAGCTCCAGTCTGACCATGGCCCATCAGATTATCCAGTATTTGCTACTGGCTTACATGGAGAGCTGCAGCCACAGAGCCACCCAGTTTGTGCCAGTGCTACTTCAATGTCTGTCCAGTATATACCCACCATCTACATGGTGAGCCACAGACACCTTAGTTGGTTTTACAGTGGAACTTTGCTCTGATGTCACATGGTCTAAGGAATAAGAGAGGGAGAAGACTGCATAATGATTCAAGGATTAAAAACTGCATAAATGTATGAATTAAAGGCAATCACAATATAATTATCTCATCAGTTGTAAAAACTAAATTTGTTTTACTATTGATGCAACTGAATATGAGCAGAATTAAACTTGTGAGCATTAGGAAATTGTAATGTGCTTTCTGATTTCCATGATAACTGCATACCAGGGTGGGAATTAAGGCACTTATGAAATTTCATCTATTAAAACATTTTTGCACTCCTGATTCATACCAGATAGAATGGTCTCCACATGTACTCAGACACAAACATGCAGAAGGAACAGAACTAGCATGAAAAAAAAAACTAATACAAGATTGAATAAAACATCCACCAAGAATGTAATTCTACTTATGATTGCCAAATAAACTAGCCACTTTGTGTACCATGAAGCACACAGACAACACCCAAACACATGCCACACCACACCACAACCAGCCAACCACAACCACCGGACGGCCGATCAAAATTTGCTTTGTTAGCATTTTCTGTTCAGTGTTGGAAAAACTTACATTTGTTGGTGTCATGGATACCAATATATTATTTACTCTAGGATTGTGACTAGACTAAATGAAATGTTTTGTACTCCAGAAGGGAAAACTAAGAACAACATTATTTTGTTGAGCGCTACCAATCAAAGTCCATACCTGACAACAACTAGCAGTTTCCGCGATCCCAGCACGCCGACCAGTCAGCGTCACTACACATCCTTGAAAGGCAGTGTAAAGCACACAGAGCATGCTTGTCGGTGTTGCACTAAAATCCGTAAACAGCCTTGCTAAAACCGGCTACACACAACTTGCTGTGCTTCACATGTGAAAAGATGCTATATTTGGGTGAATAAAGTCAATAATTAATTCAATGTTTTTTCAATATTGACTCAATAGTTGTTCAATATTGATTCAATATTCATCAATATTTAATCTGATATATGATATATTTAGATTAATGAATATATATTTCATGCTAATTTTTTATACTTACACTGGAGTACTCACCAAGAAGTACCAGAAATCCCTAGTTGGCAAATGTGGTGGTACTTGGTATCGCCAGAGTAAATATTTTAAGCCTGGTTTCACCAGTAGGTGCTTTGAATGCTCAATCAAAGATCGTTTTGTTAAAGGCACAGTTTTTTTTTAGACACAATGAGCCCATTCAATGCAAGAAAATCTTCAAATTTCCTAAAATCCACCCAGGAGCAAGCAAGTTCTCCAAGGTGATTACACCAAGAAACCAATGTCATTTGTGCACTTTTGCATGACTGTTGCATATTTTTTGTAAATGTGTGCAAAGATAAACATGTGCCTTGAAATATAACAGCATTTTTAGTTCATCTGTGTCAGTGAAGGGTCTGTAATACATGTTCCGAAATTTACTCTGACCCATTCCCTGTTCCAATTCCAACAAATTGCCACTGTTGTTAAAGCAGCAGGGGATGAGGTTATAAGTCAACTCCCTGAGCAATGGTAGATAAAACAAAAGTACACTTAATCAATGGCAACCAAGTTTATAAATTCATACCTGACACTCCTGACATGCTGACACCACACAACTAATAAATATTCACAACACACCCCATGAGCAGGATGTTTGTGCACCAACTGAAATGTTAATTGCTGAATGTTGGGATATAGGTTTTGGAATATATAATGGTTTAAAGAAAATTATACTAAAGCAATCAATCTAAACTTTTTATTCTCACCGTGAACAATTTTTTTGAAAGTGGTCAGAAAATTGATTGTAATCATTTCTTATTTATATTTAAAGCTCTTCAATATACTTTTTAAGTTCATGTCTGGAATGTTTGGTTGAAGGGCGGAATGACTTGGAAGTCTCAAAAGCTACTAAGCAGGAGAGCAAATTGCTGCTGTAAAACCGACTTGTCACTCAAGTAGCTTCAGTGCTGCCACAGCACTAAGGGTGAACAATTGGTAGGGGTCAAGCACTAAGGTGAACAATCACTAAGCACTAAGGGTCTTCCAACATGTTTAGATTCTAGTTGTGAACAGCTACTATCTAAGGGCCCTAAATATCATTCCACCAATTGGTGCGCATCTCTTAGACAATGTTGATGGGCCTTAGGATGATTAGCTTATGGTAAGAGTTGAAATGGCAAATTTTAAATCTGACTAACAACCAAGTTAGAGTGCCTGAGTTATCGAAGCCTATCTAAGAATATCTAGCATATTATATCTTGAGTGATTTAATAGTTACAAACCTTCCTGATACTAAGAAAACAGTGTAATTGTAGCCACAAGTAAACCTTCATTTTTCACCATTGACTCATCTGTAGCTGTACCTACCACATTTCACACTATATTCCTGTTTTGTGTTCTACTGGCAGATTCATGATTAAAACTCATTATTTTTCAGCCTTCACACTTAGAGTTACATACTGTACAGTGCATAGCCAAGTTATTATATGCTGAACATGTCTTCATGCATCTGCTGGTTGTGCCATTTTCACATTCATACTACTCACTTTTAGCTTTGGTGTTAGCTGGGAACTACCTACTTAGCATTGGGTACTGTATGACCAATCCAGTTGATGTGCATGTAAGCCCAAGTAGCCAAACCAAACCTACTTTGCATTAAAAGTAAAAATTATCAAGGCCTGAGGTCATTTGTAAAATAACCTAGAAACAGGTTGACATGACAAAACATCACAACCATTTCCAACCAAACCAGTTGTCTTTGGTTGTGTACAGTAGAACCCTTCTTTCAGTTTGTTAGCACATGTACACTGCTGTCACAGTCAGCATCTTTCTTCTGTTTGGTCTGCAAGTTGGTTTGCATTTCCACCAGTTCTGATCTTCTTTTTTTGCTGTTCCATTATGCTCAATTTCATCTATATTGATGTCTTTCAACTATGAGAAATGTAAGGTCATGCATCTGGGGTCTTGAAGTGAGAATTTCAGATATAGATTGAGATATAGGAAACTGGGATGTTATTGAAGAGGAAGGTGATTTAGCTGTGTTAGTTTCAAATGATCTTAAAGCAGAAAAAAAGGTATCTCAGATAGTAACAGGGCAATCAGAATACTAGGAGTCATAAATATGATTGTAAGGTGTAGGAACAAAGAGATATTACAAGTGTCTTTATGCGAAGGTTATGGTATCTTCCTTTACATACTTAACCTAGATGGAGCCTGGTGGCTCTTACTAAGTCTGAACACTATGGCTGTATTTTTTAATGACTGCTACAAAATAACCCAATTTGAGTTGATGCACCCAAAAAGCCAATAAACAAACTTGATAACTGCTCCTTCATGGTCATGTTAAGGCAATGGATCTACCGAAACTGCCGAAGCGTAGATCATCGTACCCCTTTGTTTCAATCCTATAGCATGCATTTTTCTGACTGAAGAAGGGTGCATCATGTTTAGTTCCCAAATGTTGTGTTCCTTTGTCTTTAACGAGTCATCTCTTAGCATGTGTGTGTCCCATTACAGTAGAGACACTTCAGAGCACATGCTTTTATGCTTGCCCTGGCTACAGCCAAGACATTTTCCACTACTGAACTATTCTGCAAGCCCTGGCCATACATGCCAGATTGAAAAACCAGATGAAAAACACAGATGGATGTCAATGTTTTGCAAGGAATTAGTGTCATTGTAGATAATTTTGATGGCTTTCAGACTAAGATCTGAGTCAGTGGAATGCTGAGGACTGTACCTGTATCATTTGTTGTGTGATTCATGATTTAAGAAGATCTATATTCAGGATAGCAAGAAAATCATATGTGCTATGAATGGTATTGTATGCTATACCACATTATAGGTAATCCCTTTACCTGAAATTGTGTTAAAATGTGTAACTATTCATCACTCCCTTATCTAGAGCATGATCATGATACATATAAACCTAGGACTGTTAGAATAGAGACAAGAAGACAATATAAAAATATTGCACCCTCAGTGCCCTACATTCGGCAATAAGACAGGTGTCCACACTCTCCTAAAGACTGTTTCACTGCCAAACACTCCCACCCATGCAGCCAGGCCATGTTTCTGTTGGTTACTGGCTCCAGCGCGCACTTGTGAATTGTGCCTTCCAATTTCAGGACGAGAAATCATTGAATACAGAGGCTATTCACACTGCCCAAGAGTTTGTAAAAAGGTTCTACGAGGTCCTGGACAAGAAGAGACATGTAAGTATTGCAGCGTTAAAATATTGATTTTTCGTTAGGTGTGAGATGTCGAAACGAGCACAGTAGGATGTCGAAATTTGTCATGAAAGTAGTATCATTCCAAGTGCCTTTGATGCTTTTCAGGCTTAAATTTGAGCCAAGGTTTGTACCTTCATGATTTGTTTTGATATTCATCTGTTAGGAATAACTATATTTTGGATAGCGAGATAAAAAAATTAATATATACCCTGGTATGCATGCATTATGATTTGGATTATTCATAATGTATGCATTATGAATAATCCATTTACCTGAAATTGCATTGCGGAATATTCGTGTACCACCACCCTTTATCAAGAGCATGATCATGCTACTCAGCAAACGAGGTAATGTTAGAAAGGAGACACTTCACAGGCACGGATCGAGAAGCAGGATGTCTATACTTCTTGGAGCAGGATGTCGACTGAGTGTTCAGAAAGTGGTAAATTCCACCCTATTTTGCGAATAATTTAACACTGAAGTATTGAGATGGTCACAGGTCTGTTAATGCTTCTGTAGCAAATTACTCGCAAACGCGGGTGGAAATATGCCAAACAGCGTTCAAATAATTGTTTCTCGTGAGGTGCTAAATGTAACGAAAAAGGTGGGGTGACGAAATTCGCCATTGAAGCGATGTCCCCGAAAATAACATATGCTCTTCCAACGCAATTTTGGTCAAGTGGTGCACTCATATGCGTACCATTTTCGTTTGTTTTCATATGCGTCATGTTGGGATAAATATTTTGACAATAACAATGCAAAGTACTTGTACTTAGCAACTGATATTGTATAATAAACTCCACCACAAGTAATACTCTAACCTGAGATTGTGTTAAGAGATGCTCGTGTGTTGTTATCCGGAATGATGGGTAGAAGCATGGTACCTATCACCAAGTTATGTTCGTGTTGTATTTAAAAACTTGATAAAGACTCATCAAGAAGCATGATGTCCATGGTTCTTTGGGATTGATGTTATTTCAGTGTTCATGGATTTCCACCCTATTTCATGAGTAATTAATTTATAACTGAACCCCAACCATCAATCTGTTTTAACACGCGCATTGGAGGGGAGGAGCGAAATTCGCCAACCCCTCCGGTTTTTCGTACATGACTCCAGATTTTACCGGTCAATATACGCTATTTTTCGTAACTGCTTAGAAATGTCCGGCGCGTCAATTAATGCAAGAAAACATAAATCGGCTTGACATTTTTGGAGTTAAGAGGCCATTAATGTCAAAACATTTCATAGTGCTAGACCACAAAATCGGCGTTAATGCGCTTCCCGTATATCGGCAAAATGGAGGTGTTCTTGGCAACACTAGCGACTTGTTTGATATGTGTTATCCTATATAGTTTCAAGGTCAGGTCAGGTCGAGTTCATGACAGGTTAATTGAACCAAACTTGGTCAACTGGAATGATGGAATGAGCCATTAGTTGGCATAGCATGACTTAACATCCGAAGATGTTTCAAAGTGTAAAACACCAGGATGTGCAGGTAGGTTGACCTACAAGCTTTATGCTGTAGTCCTCGAATCATCCTCGATGCTGCATGCATCGCTGTACGCGACGTGCGCCAGCCGTCGAATCGTTGGCGCTGCGCCGGTGCGTTTGGTTGTCACCGCTACCTGCAGCACCGAGGACCATTCAGGCCTAGGGGTATATGCGATGGTGTGTTCGCCCCAGCTCCCGCACAACGCACTGCCGTGTGTGCTGTGTGCGCGGGCGTGCCCAGTAACGTGCTGGCGTTCGCCGCAGACGCTCTCGAAGCTGTACCTGGACACGGGCACGCTGGTGTGGAACGGCAACAGCGTCAGCGGGAACGACGCCATCCAGACGTTTCTGGAGCAGCTGCCGTCGTCCGACCACACCATCACGTCCATGGACGCCCAGCCGCTGCCAGGTGTGTGGCGGCGCTGTTGCCGGCCGCACTGACCGCGTGTGTTCCGCCGGGCCGGGCGACACCGCCGCCAGTGCGACGCGGGGTCGTCCGCTGGCACCGGTGTCGCATCACGCTCTGCACACTTGTTCGTCCAGTACTGGCGGAAGTCCACGCATTTGGTGACACAGTGCACACTTCTTACACAATTGATGGTTCCGAGACGTCAAGCGTATTCAACAGCCAAGCTCGATTTCGTAATTATTTCAACTAATATCGCCGTACCCGTATTTGCGGGGTGTGCGGTGGCCTGTGTCACCAGTGGTGGATGTGGTGCGGGGTGTGCCGTGATCTGCGTCACCAATGGTTGATGTGGTGCGGGGTGTACTGTGATCTGTGTCACCAATGGTTGATGTGGTGCGGGGTGTACCGTGATCTGCGTCACCAATGGTTGATGTGCGAGGTGTACCGTGATCTGTGTCACCAGTGGTTGGTGTGCGCGGTGTACAGTGATCTGTGTCACCAGTGGTGGGTGTGGTGCGGGGTGTACCGTAACCGTGTGAGTTGTTTGTTCACAGACGTTGCCGTTGGGGCGCAGACGACCATCCTCATGACCGTAGCCGGCCAGGTGCGACTCAAGAACTCGCCCCGGCTCTTCCAGCAACACTTCATGCTCACGGCGCACGACCGGAAGTGGAAGGTGGTGACCGACTGCTTCCGGCTGCAGGAGATCGTGAACTGAGCCACAGTGCTGCAGATCCTACACTGAAATGCAGTCTGCTGCGGATCCTACTCTGAACTACAGTCTGTTGGAGTTCGTGCACTGAGTTATGGTCTGCTGGAGATCGTGCACTGAACTACGGTATGATGGAGATCGTACGCTGGCTATAGTCTGCTAGAGATCATACACTGAGCTATGATCTGCTAGAGACGTGCGCTGACATATAGTCTATCGGAGATTGTACGCGGAACTACAGTCTGCTGGAGATCTTGCGCTGGCTATAGCTGCTAGAGATCATACACTGAGCTGTGTATGATGGAGTTCGTGCGCTGAAATGGTATGCTGGAGGTCGTACGCTGGCCAGTCTGCTGAAGCTCATATACTGAGCTATAGTCGGATGGAGATCGTGCACTAAGCTGTCGGCTGTATATCGTACACAGCTATTATATGCTGGATATCCTACGCTGGATATCTGCTAGATATCTTACGCTGAGTTATAGTCAGCTAGAGGTCGTTCACTGAGCTACAGTCTGCTGGAGATCGTACACTGAACTACAGACCGGTGAGAGTGATGAACCGAGCTGCGGTGTGCTCGATGTGTGGTGCACTATGCGTGTATCTCCAATGGGTTGTGCTCTGGACGCTACTGTTCCGGAATCTGGCCTGGGGACGAGAGTCCAGACTCGACACCATCTGCTACTGATGTCATTGCCGTTGGCAGCTCCTGAACGCGATGGGCTGCAGCGCATGCGCCTCGGTGTCCGGTCCTCGTGATGACCGGTGGCTGGCTGGGGTCGGATGTCAGGTGACTGTCGCGTCACGGTGCGTGCTGACCTGTCGCTGCCGCAGGTGGCGGTGAGCTGTGTCCCGCGGGGGTGCCGTTTTATACACTTGAGGTGGCAGGGCTTTGGCTTCGTCAATTGGCTTTGTCTTCTCCGCCCCGATAGCTTCAGCTTCAACATGTGGACCATGTAGTGCGTCCTCAATCAGTTCAGGCTCACCCATTGCCCCTTGTAGGCGCAAAATGACCCTAGGTATCGACGCACCCCTAAACTCCAATCCACCACCATCATTGCCCCCGCGTAGTTTTCAGGAGACGTCCGTGGTTGGGATCCCTCACAAAGACTGCGGTTATAGGTCTCGTTATGAGCGCGAAATGACCGTAGTCGACGCGCCCCGAGACCAGTCCACCGCCGCCGCCATAACTGTCCGTGTGGCTTAGTGTTGAGCATTGGATGGCCGGACGTTGCGTGACTCGTCAGCGTCAAGCGATACGAGGCGGTGTCTGCGGCGTGGCCGAGTCGGACGAGCCTGTGGTGGGTACGTGTGCGGTGGCCTGTAAGCCGCCCGTGTAGTTGGACACAGTTGGCGCTCCTGCTGAGTGCTGAGTGCCGCCAGGTGCGGCCGATTATGTGTCGGCAGATTACGACTCCGCTGACCTCTGTCGGGTAAAGGCCAGCCACTGTGCTGGTGACGTCAGAAGGTCTGTGGCAGAGCCCCCGCCCACCATCACCTGAATGGGACTGGCCAGAAATAGGCAACCAAGGAATGAGAACCTTCGTGACGCAGTGAGGACCTGCAATCATTAAAGTCCAGTGTGGCCTGCGTGCTCCCATCCACACGTATTATGCCGCAATCTGACGCATTTCATTTGAAACGTAGGTGTTCGTAAGAGAGTGAAAATGTAATGAGAGCGGTGAAAGTATAAGGATGAGTGAATGTGATGACAGGGCGGAAAAGTTTTATCAAAGCCAAAGAACTAGATAATATTTTTGATTGCGGTTGGTCGCCATTGTAGCTCAAATGGTAGAAGCCACGCCGTAGACAGCATATTTGTGCCTATCTTGATGAGAAGTTTTATTAACTTGTTATTTTGAGTCAGTGGCGTATAATGGGGGTGGGAATTAGAGGGAGGTGCCCTCAGAGCTTGTGGGGTTCGCAAGGGATTCGGCGAAAGTGCGCTAGGCTCCCTAAAAATCGAGCTGGGACACCAAAATCGCATCAGGGCAAAAATAACATCGGGGTCATAAAAATCGTCATGGGGCCTCGATAAATAAACTGCAAGCTACAAAAAGTTGGACCCTTGAAAATTCCGCTGGTGACCCCAAATATTCACACCGTGATACAGGAAACGTCGCGCCTGTGACCCCAAAAATCATGGTGGAGCCTGAATAGGTCAGGCCTGGGCCCCAGGAAATCACGCTTAGGCCAAGAAGTCTCGCCAGGACCCTTAAAGATCACGTTGGAGCCCAAAAGGTCGGACCAGGGCTTCTGAAAAGGGCGTTTTGTTCCCCAAACGTCGGGCCTGGGCCCATGAAAATAAAGTTATGGCCTCAAAAGTTCGTACCTGGAATCCTGAAAATCATGTTGGGACCCAAAAGATCAGACAGTGAGCCATAAAAATCGCGCTGTGGCTCCAAAAACTTGAACTGTGTTCCCTGAAGATCACAATATGATCTCACATCTCCGAGTCCGGATCCCCGAAAATCACGCCAGGGTCTCGACAGGTCGAACCGGAGCCTCAGAACTTTCATCGGGACCACGCCCCCCCCCCCCCCCACACACACAACAAAAAATGAAGCCATGGGTAACAAAATAGCAGTCCGCATATGGCAAATCACTGCGGTTCCAACAATCGGCATATATATATATATATATATATATATATATATATATATATATATATATATATATATATATATATATATATATATATATATTGTATATATATATATATATATATATATATATATATATATATATATATATATATATATATATATACATATATTTATGCCTTTCCAACAGGGCATGCCTCATGGAGAATTCGTCTTGAGGCGCATCTGCTGACCGAAGGATTAGTGTAAAGCTTCCAAAGTTATGCAAAGCATTGTCATCATGTTCACGTACGAGCTTACGAAACTATTTCGATGAGTCTATATGTATGCAGAATAATACCCCCCTCATGTCCAATCCTATTCAGACCTGCTCTGCATTCGCCCCTGGCAAGCATGCAATTTCTAAGCTTTCAGAGAGGCACCCTGCTCAATACAGTAGGTACTGCGAAATGTTCCGCTAATATATCGCCAATGGAAGGCGCTGTGCGAAGTAAAGCAAGTATCTTCCTTTATCTTTGTCTAAAAGAATTGCCTCGGTACGCTCTTAGCTGGAACTTAATTTCAACATGCTGTGAATCCTTTTCAGACGTATAATCCTTCGTATAATCCTTCGTATAATCCTTCGACGTATGGCGTATAATCCTTCGTGTAGAACTATAGTTTATCGGTGGTACTAATTTTATGAACTGCGGCAGTAAATCCTGCACCCCATTCTTCGCTGGTAAAGATATGTACAACCATCGCTCACGACATCGAAGAAATGATCATTCAACATTTGCTGCAAAAGTTGGTGAAAAACGGTCAACAACTTTGAAGATACGGACGAAAGAATAAAAATACGCCACGATCTCACAAACGCTTTTCCATCGTGCCTCTGGAAAGTAAACTACTAAGTAACCTACTGTTGCTGTGTACTTAGTAGTAAACTACTAAGTACACAGAAAAGTAAACTACTCCTGGAGCCGATCCTGGTCATAGTTGACAAGTTGCCACCCGATAGAAGTTGGTGTCCGGACAAAAACGTCAGGAAAACTCACCAAGTTTCAGAAGAATCGGTCCAAGCGTTCAGGAGTCTTAAGCAACAACAACATGAGAATAACATTTTATTCTTCCCGTTCCCGTAATACGGTTCAACCACTGGTCTAGAAAGAAAAGAGATGAGGACGATATTTGTGTAGGGGGATGAAGGCAAGAGATGCCCGTCGTGTCGGAGACCGTGCTTTGCACTTTCCTGGACCGGTGCGGACGCCCTGTCCTTCTCCCAGCGGAAAGGTTACCCGTGTCGCTCGTATTCCGACATTCACACGCTTCAGATGGATGACCCTGAAGCTATTCAGAGTGAAGCTGCAGCCGGTCTGAAACAAGCTACCGGGTCGTATAGGCAACTTCAAACTGGCATTCCTCATTACCGTTCACTAACAAAACACGAACTTTCCGGACGCTGTGCAAACTGTAAACGGATGGAAAGTTTGCCGAGCCGACGCAGGGATCGCAATCTCCACGACCGAAAATTTCCGGTTGGCGATAAATACGTAGACAGAGTAGCTGCACACGCACACACACACACACGCACACACACATATGTAGATATATGTATACATATATATATAATTATATTTATAGATATATATGTATATATATAAATATATATATATATATATATATATATATATATATATATATATATATATATATGTATATATATATATATATAGATATATATGTATATATATATATATATATATATATATATATATATATATATATATATATATATATATATATATATGCCGGCACTCCGGGAAAGCCAACTTTCTCTAAACCCTCTCCCACCATAGCTGCACATCATCTTGCGGAGGAGCAAAGTAAACTACAAGCACTAAGCATCCCAGAGATGCCCCGCCCAGCTACGCCCTCGGCGCCAACACTATTATCGTCATACACTATAGCGTACGACTCCCGTACGTAAATGCACAATTGCTTGAGACTTGCTTGCGAAGCCCACTCACATAAAGGCGACGCAAGCGACCTCTATAATCCAACCCAACTCTATGCTCATTCTCCCGCCAACACCGATGCGAACACCCCCAACCGACACTTGGTGCCACTCGGCAATAACTGCCCATGAGAAGTGGACTTTTTCGGGAGCTGAGCTGCTCACGGTCCCGCCGCAGGTAAGAGGTAAGAGGCAGGTAAGAGGCGGGGGTGAGCAAATCTCACTAATCACGACCGACAGACTGTACAGGCGGTGACAGGAATGGGAAGTGAGAAGTATGTATGTACGCAGATGGCCTGTGCATGCACTTCGCCGAGATGGGTCTCGACTGCTGGTGCTCTGTCACCAGACATGCATTAGCTCACATGTGCCTAACTCCTGGAAGCCGCCATCTTGCACCCCACTCAGAGGCAGTCAAATCTGCCGGGCGCGCGCGGTTCTATCGTTTTGTGTTCGTTGTTGCTGTTTATTGGGTGGTTCACGACGCACTTTGTGCACATTCACGGCTAATGGCGCCGCCCACACTGTTATCGTTTTGTCAGTCCGGACCCGGAAACGTGTCACTGGTACTGACAGAGCGTTGCAGGAACATCGGTTTGTATGCTGAAAAGTCTGCTCGCAACTCTCACCGAACCATCACAAATTCAGATTGCGTCAGAGTGCAGATAATGCTCGCTTAGCTGTCCGCCGATCTATATTTAGTTCTGAGGACACACTTAATATCGCTCTGATGGCTGATTATCCGAAACGCTTTGATGTAATTCGTCATAATTCGCCATTTGCCAAAATGACGTTGTGCGGTGTAATGCTCACTGGCTTGAAATCTTCTCCAAAATACTTATCATTGGGTCGGATTGCAAACTCGCTCAGGTGTCCATGTCCTGAATGAGCCTGGTCTGAACGACGTCAGAACGCATCAGCGGTCTCCCATCGGGCTTCTACTCCCTTTTATCTTCCTCGCCCTCACCCAATGATTTGGCAAAATTCGCATGAAAATCAACGCGCGGAAAACTCAGCTTATTGTCCTGCCATCCCCGTTTTCAAAAGTGAGTCATCGGTCAGTTAACCCTCACCCTGCGATCAATGCTGTTTTCAGGAGAGCCAATGTCACTGACCCACCCACTGACAGTCAACATGGCATCGTATTTGACCACATCAGGATCCTCAGCACTCTGACGGCGGTGCGTAAGGGTACTCTGGTGTGCTGTGTGGGCTCGACGAAAGCGAACCAAGCTGTGTTTGCTTCCGGTCTCTCCCATCGGTCCCATGGCTACCTGAAGGGCTTGAATGGATCCACGGATGGTGCTGCCATCATTCGTCGTTGCTTTCCGTTCGCAAGTGAGCAATGCAGCACAGCTAAATAAATTGAACGTGTGATATTTCTCCTCCCCTGGCGTCATTTCTCCACGAGGGAGGTATTATCCCATCAGTGATGCTTTACAGCGATCAAATATGCTAAGCTCCAAGAACGTTCCTCGATGCCATTCACTTGACAGCATGGAGGAAATTGCAGTCCACATCACTTCCTGGTTGCTGCCGAGCATTCTCATACAAGGTCGCGATGTCCGTGCTGGCAACACCAGACCAATGTCAGGTCGTCTAGACCTGACGTTAGTCAGGTCTAGACCACGATAAGCACAGATATTTGCAAGTGCATATGTTTATGTTTGAATGTGCCAGCTTTAACGTAATTTTCACAGCACACCCATGGGCTGAACCGCTGCGGTTTGATACCTGATTGGCAACGTTCTTGTACGCAGGCCGTGGGGCAGCAAGATGTAAGTACTTGTCCCGGATTATCTGTTTCACTTTGACATTTGAGTGACTTGTGTGTGCATACTGTACAAGTGGTCCAGTTCCTGTGCTTTGCTATGCTAATACAGGACAAAGAATAGTACTTCGCAATGAAATTATCTCAGAAGCGTAATAAAGCAACAAAAACAAGGCAACCATAACTCAACAATTTTTTTGTCTCCATCACACGCATAGCTTGCCTCCCACCAGCTTCTGTGACAGCTTGCCTCCTACCTCTACTACAATAACGCGATCCGCTCCAACGACTGATGCCTGCTGTAACCTGACGCTGCTGTGACGCTGCTGTGCCCGTCGGCGACCTGCTGTGACCTGCCGTATGCGGTGCTGTCAGGTAGGGCCAGCCGGGCACCCACGTCAGCTCTCTGGTCTGTACACTGGGCACCTGCAGTGCCGACTGCGGGATCGGTCAGCAGCCGGGCACCGACCCCAGTCCTCTGATGAGTACAGTGGACACCGACCGCGGTGTCAGCAGCCGGGCACCGACGCCAGTCCTCTGATGAGTACAGTGGACACCGACTGCGGGGTCAGCAGCCGGGCACCGACGCCAGTCCTCTGATGAGTACAGTGGACACCGACCGCGGGGTCAGCAGCCGGGCACCGACGCCAGTCCTCTGATGAGTACAGTGGACACCGACTGCGGGGTCAGCAGCCGGGCACCAACGCCAGTCCTCTGATGAGTACAGTGGACACCGACCGCGGTGTCAGCAGCCGGGCACCGACGCCAGTCCTCTGATGAGTACAGTGGACACCGACTGCGGGGTCAGCAGCCGGGCACCGACGCCAGTCCTCTGATGAGTACGATGGACACCGACTGCGGGGTCAGTAGTCCGGCACCGACGCCAGTCCTCTGATGAGTACAGTGGACATGACTGCGGGGTCAGCAGCCGGGCACCGACGCCAGTCCTCTGATGAGTACAGTGGACACCGACTGCGGGGTCAGCAGCCGGGCACCAACGCCAGTCCTCTGATGAGTACAGTGGACACCGACCGCGGGGTCAGCAGCCGGGCACCGACGCCAGTCCTCTGATGAGTACAGTGGACACCGACTGCGGGGTCAGCAGCCCGGCACCAACGCCAGTCCTCTGATGAGTACAGTGGACACCGACTGCGGTGGTCAGCAGCCGGGCACCAACGCCAGTCCTCTGATGAGTACAGTGGACACCGACTGCGGGGTCAGCAGCCGGGCACCGACGCCAGTCCTCTGATGAGTACAGTGGACACCGACTGCGGGGTCAGCAGCCGGGCACCAACGCCAGTCCTCTGATGAGTACAGTGGACACCGACTGCGGGGTCAGCAGCCGGGCACCGACGCCAGTCCTCTGATGAGAAAAGTGGACCGCGCCAGTCCTCTGAAAACCGACTGCGGGGTCAGCAGCCGGGCACCGACGCCAGTCCTCTGATGAGTACAGTGGACACCGACTGCGGGGTCAGCAGCCGGGCACCGACGCCAGTCCTCTGATGAGTACAGTGGACACCGACTGCGGGGTCAGCAGCCGGGCACCGACGCCAGTCCTCTGATGATTAGAGTACAGTGGACACCGCGCCGGGTCAGTAGCCGGGCACCGACCCCAGTCCTCTGATGAGTACAGTGGACACGCGACTGCGGGGTCAGCAGCCGGGCACCGACGCCAGTCCTCTGATGAGTACAGTGGACACCGACTGCGGGGTCAGCAGCCGGGCACCGACGCCAGTCCTCTGATGAGTACAGTGGACACCGACTGCGGGGTCAGCAGCCGGGCACCAACGCCAGTCCTCTGATGAGTACAGTGGACACCGACCGCGGGGTCAGCAGCCGGGCACCGACGCCAGTCCTCTGATGAGTACTGGGGTCACGGGCACCGACGCCAGTCCTCTGATGAGTACAGTGGACACCGACCGCGGGGTCAGCAGCCGGGCACCGACGCCAGTCCTCTGATGAGTACAGTGGACACCGACCGCGGGGTCAGCAGCCGGGCACCGACGCCAGTCCTCTGATGAGTACAGTGGACACCGACTGCGGGGTCAGCAGCCGGGCACCGACGCCAGTCCTCTGATGAGTACAGTGGACACCGACCGCGGGGTCAGTAGCCGGGCACCGACGCCAGTCCTCTGATGAGTACAGTGGACACCGACCGCGGGGTCAGTAGCCGGGCACCGACGCCAGTCCTCTGATGAGTACAGTGGACACCGACCGCGGGGTCAGTAGCCGGGCACCGACGCCAGTCCTCTGATGAGTACAGTGGACACCGACTGCGGGGTCAGT
>JAOTOL010001443.1:72500-267500 GCA_034440575.1 Imbricaverruca yamaguchii
CTGCACCCCATGCATTGTGATTGAGACAAAAAGTTTTCACAGGGTAGCCTTTGTCTCGAAATACGGCTGTGCAAATTTCAGCCCAATTCGGCCATCGGTTTTTGAGCTATCGCCTCCGGGTTTTTTTAGGCCAGTACCATGGATTGGTTTAACGATGGATATCTCATCAACAAGTAGCGGAAAGGATGACAAATTATACCACACAAAAAAATATATATATATATATATATATATATATATATATATATATATATATATATATATATATATATATATATATATATATATATATATTTCAGAAGGAAAAGAATCAGCTGAAACATTCTCAAAATAAAATATAGTATTTCCTATATTTGATCTCATCACCACCTGACATCGTGACCTGCTGTGACATCTAGCCCGACAAAATGAACACATTTGACGTTGAAAATAACAGTGAGCATGATTTCGCTGACCAAACAAAAACTAAATAAATGCGTTCTTCTGTCAAATATCCTATATGGTCGTCCACTCTTCATGACGTTTTACGATTTTGCGTTTTCCGGGTAGAACAAATTTCGCGTAAAATATCTTCTATTGGAAAGATACTTTAGATAGAACAATGACATGAAGATGTATGATTGGGAAACGTTTTTTTTTCAAGGGAAAATCCTACCTTTTTAATGCAAATCTTATAGTTTCCATTCCAAACTATCACGAATTTCAAGGTCATTAGTTACAGATAGGTCACCCATGGGTTTATTAGCTCGTAGCTACGCAATTGTACTTCGGAACATATGATATGTATTGAATAACCTCAAGCATGGAAATGACGTAACCGGACCCTATTGGATCAGGTTTTATTACCTACAAATTACATATGGCACGGTAGGTAGGTACCTGTAACAAACGTGGGACTTTGTGTCAGCGATCAAGTGCTAGGCAGTTTTATCATTTTGTGCTGAAGAAAAAGCATTACGTCTCTGTGGATTGCTGACGACTTTGTGCTAAAGGCAAATATAACCCGAGATGTTTGTCTCGTGAATGTGAGTACCCTGACGCTGATGTGATTCTGATGTGATGCTGACAAGTAATGCTTTGGTAATGTGAGGATGCTGATGACCACCCTCACATCACCGAAGGTGTGGCTTGATGTGTGAAGCTTTGAATGTAAAAATTTCAAACTAGTTTTATAATACCTCCGATTTATATTTTGTTTTCACAATCAGCGTCAGTGTCCTATGCGGAATGTACACATGCGCAGTGTGCCAAGAACGTGAATAATGAAGTCACTTGAGGTTGTGAAAATGCTGTTTCCGGGTACAGCCTGCGTGCATTGTGACAGCAAAGAGTGTCTTGCAATAGGTGTTCGAATGTACGTCTTTATAAATGATGTTTTACAAGTGGAAAGAAGGCACAATAATGCTTCTTGTTGTGATGTAAGCATGCTCGAATATGGTCAGACTACATCATTGCCATGTTCGATGGCATTCAGTACGTGTTTTAAGTAACTACTAGGTGTTGTGAAGTAAAGTTTACGCCGCTACACGGAAATATTTTACGACACTATGGTGATCATGAAGTATTCGACCGCTGTTAAAGAAGCTACAAGAGCTGCATTGGAGACCTACAAATGGATAAAGTGGAAACACAAGTCCCATCATTTGATGTTTACTTCGTTGCTCTATCCCGCCGTTGTTCGATTGTGCACTGCTTAGTTCAGAGCAATAATACGCAATGGTGTTCTATTTCCAGGAGTGCCCAAAACGTGAACAATGAAACCACAGGAAGCTTGTGAAAATGTATATGCTTTCCGCGACACGCTATGTGTATCAGGACCAGAACGCCTGTGTTGCATTGCGATAGGAATTCGACTGTACGTCCATGGAAATGATGCGTACAGGTAGAATGGAGGCATAATTGTTTTGTTTTGCTGTGAGGCTAGCATGATCAGAAGTTTCCATTACCAGAGCAACAGATGTTCCACGCTGTGTACCATGACAAAAACGCCTGTGTCTGCATCGCGATAGGAATTCGACTGTACGTCCATGTAAATGATACCTATAGGTAGAATGAAGGCATAATTGTATTGCTTTGTAGTGCGGCCAACATAATCAGAAGTTTCCATTACCTGAGCACCAGACGTTCCAAAGTAAGATTACGTCGTCACACGTAGATGAGCCTATGGATGATATATGAGCCAGGCACACGTAGATGAGCCTATGGAGTAATACCTTCCGACCGGCGGTGGCAGTCCGCTGTGTTAAAGGTTTGTGTTTTTTTTTTTCTTTTTAAACAGTGCTGTGCGCAACCAATATTTTCCACTTTTGCGACTGAACGAATGCAGATTGGTCGTCTAACACAACACCCCGTGGGACGCCAACTCTGTAGCGCGCGCAAATGGCCCGTCTAGAAACTAGGAGGCGCAAACGGGCTTAATTGGCAGCACTCCGGCGGCACAGGAACGTAGGTCGCCCCTGGGGACAGTGTTGATACGCACGCTGCATAGCGCTCCCCGCAGGGCATTGCTCGGTCTCTATTACACTATATTACGTTCAGTCTGTATGACACCATGTGCGGGGCATTGCTCAGTTTGCATGACACTCCGTGCGAGGAATTGTTCAGTATACATGACAATGTGCGAGGCATCGCTCAGTATGTGCTACACTCTGTAAGAGGTAATGCTCAGTCTGTAGGCCACTATGTGCGAGACGTTGTTCAGTCTGCAGAATACTGAGCGAGGCATCGTTCAGTCTGCATTACACTCTGTGTGAGGAATTGTTCAGTCTGTATGGCACCCAATACGAGGTATTATTCAGTCTGATGCTTCTTACGGCAACACAAGGCATCTAACATCATGGAAAGAAACCGATTTGAATCCTAGCTTCATTTGATCGAATGGCAACACATTCCATTCAATATTGGTCGTACTTGTGAGATGCTGCAGTATTGTCAGACATGTAGCGTGAAGAGCATGACAAGTTTCAAGTACTTAAGGAGTACACTTGGAACAAAACATTACGTTCAACACACATGTCACCACCATCACGAAGGGATGAGCGAAGCTCATCAACCTTCTCCGTACACTTGCAAGAACAGACTAGATTGGGGAGAGGAAAGCACTCCTGCAACTCTATAAGCCAATAATGCGACGCATCCTATAATACAGTGGCAGTATCTTTGCTACCATTTCGCCATCACTGAGCAAACAAATGAGAAAACATTCAAAACAACTGCATCAGAGTAGCTACAGGACGATTCAGCGACACACCGATAGCCAGTCTTCTAGTAAGCTCAGACATGCCTCTCTTCTACTCAAGGGGGACACAACAGCTGTGCCCATACCACATCAAAATGAAGTCCATTGAAGTTCCCAATGGACAATTGCAGATACTTCTATTGTAATTCTTTGTTTGAAAGTGAGGAGGCATTCTATTTTTCACGGAAGGTCTGTCACGGAAGGTCCTGTCAAATGTAGCATGTACGTCTAACCAAGGAGGTGTCTTCATGCCAAAAGGGCAGTGACATATTGTAGGAAATACATTCATGCTTTCCTACCTCTTCATACGATGCATAAGTGCAATTTTCAATCCTTAGAACATTGTATTATCTGACTGATGTATGGGCTCCAGAATTATTAAAAGTCCATGACTGCCTACCAATATTGTTGATACTGAACAGGAGGCTTAGCAGCGTCGCATGGAACAAAGCGACCTGAAAAAATCACAACAGTCCTTCCATCCTTTCTATTCAGGCCTGAGTCCCTGCTCCCCTGCATGATCCAAGCGCGGAGGCCAGACCGAACCTGGATGTTCGACGCGTCAGCCAGCGCCAATTAGCCGCGTGCTCGCGCTTCGCCAGTTGGACAGCGACGAGGTCACGACCCAGGCCGCCGCTGCTTCGGCTCGGCCCGACGCCGATCTCCTCGCCTTCGTGCGACCAGAGCGCGTCGGGTCGCGCCGGGTGCCACCGGAGACCGGCGCTGGGTGCCCCTGAGACTAGCGCTGGGTCCCCCCGGAGACGAACGCTGGGTACCCCGGAGACCGGCGCTGGGTCCCCTGGAGACCGGCGCTGGGTCCCCCGGAGACCGGCGCTGGGTGCCCCCGGAGACGAGCGCTGGGTGCTCCTTGAGACCGGCGCTGGGTACCCTGGAGACCAGCGCTGGGTTCCCCCGGAGACCAGAGCTGGGTGTCCCCGGATACCGGCGCTGGGTGCTCCCGGAGACCAGCACTGGGTGCTCCCGGAGACCGGCGCTGGGTGTCCCCGGAGAGCGGCGGTGGGTGCCCCCTGAGACAGGCGCTGGGTGCCCCCAGAGACCAGCGCTGGGTACCCCGGAGACCGGCGCTGGGTCCCCCGGAGACCGGCGCTGGGTGCCCCGGAGACCGGCGCTGGGTGCCCTGGAGACCGGCGCTGGGTGCCCCCGGAGACCAGCGCTGGGTGCCCCCGGAGACCGGCGCTGGGTGCTCCCGGAGACCGGCGCTGGGTGTCCCCGGAGACCGGCGCTGGGTGCCCCCGGAGACCGGCGCTGGGTGCCCCCGGAGACCGGCGCTGGGTCCCCTGGAGACCGGCGCTGGGTTCCCCGGAGAGCGGCGCTGGGTACCCCCGGAGACCGGCGCTGGGTACCCCGGAGACCGGCGCTGGGTGCCCCCGGAGACCGGCGCTGGGTGCCCCCGGAGACCGGCGCTGGGTGCTCCCGGAGACCGGCGCTGGGTGCTCCCGGAGACCGGCGCAGGTGCGGCCCGCCGCCGCCGGGTCATCAACACCGTACGGCCGGCCGCCGCTCACGCTATAAAGTCGGCAGCGACCGGACCGACGCCGACACTAGCGCCACTCCACCACCCAGGGCGGCACAGGAGCGACGAGCGGGTCTCGCGGTACTACTCCGCCTGAGGTACGTGCAGGGGGACCGGCAAGACCTGGTCGCGGTACTACCCCGCCTGAGGCACGTGCAGGGGGACCGCTGGTCGCGGTACACGCCTGAGGCACGGGCAGGGGGACCGGACCTGGTCGCGGTACTACCCCGCCTGAGTCACGTGCAGGGGGACCGGCGAGACCTGGTCGCGGTACTACTCCGCCTGAGGCACGTGCAGGGGGACCGGCGAGACCTGGTCGCGGTACTACCCCGCCTGAGGCACGTGCAGGGGGACCGGCGAGACCTGGTCGCGGTACTACCCCGCCTGAGGCACGTGCAGGGGGACCGGCGAGACCTGGTCGCGGTACTACCCCGCCTGAGGTGCGTGCAGGGGGACCGGCGAGACCTGGTCGCGGTACTACTCCGCCTGAGGCACGTGCAGGGGGACCGGCGAGATCTGGTCGCGGTACTACCCCGCCTGAGGCATGTGCAAGGGAACGGACACTGACCCAGCTGAAGATGCTCTGGAGTTTATGTGCCGGTGGGTGACTTGTGCGGCAACGGTTACTAGGCTGGTGTAGGTGCAAGTATGGCTGGCTGCGATACCATTTCCGGTTCAGCAACAATGGACAGCAATCCGTTGCTGCCCCTAGCACAGCCAGAGATAGGCTGCTATGCTGGATGTGACTTAGCCCAGCAGCTACTGGGGTATTTGTACTAACACGAGTGACTGTTCCGGGGGAGAGGTATTACTCCTTGTGTTTTTATGACCAATGAATCGATTACCCCGATGCAAACGACATTCCATAGTTGAATCGAGAGAAAACGATATTTTGTTACCTGGTGACACTGGTATGGTCACCGATACGTAAAATAAAAATGCTTCACTGTTTTTGAGAGCTCATATGTTTAATGCAAACCAGGATTTGGCGCAAATACAAAATATCAGCTGTGATTGAAAAAATGTGGTAGGTGCCCGAAGTTGTTCATGTAAATGCTCTGTAGCTCGGATCAAGTGAGGTCACTGAGGAGGGGGAGGTCAAATTGCCGTTTCGATTTAGCATGTGATGTAGCTCAGTTTCTAGGACATATATCCAGAGAGATGTTGAAAAAGAGAACTGGCATTCATATTCGCATACGCTACGGAATTTTCCATATCAGTATAATGTGGTATGACGCTTATGAGGCCACAGGTAATGTCATGTGGAAGGATCTGACTGATTTCAAGAATGCACTTATTTCTTGTAAACAAGGTCATTCGAGTAATATACAATTTAAGTGTTGGTCGATGCATGCATTGGATGCCAATAATTATACAATCTGGATTTGTTATCATCACGTCAAGTGAGGTTACTTGGGGAGAAGATGCCCAGTTGCCGTCTTGTTTCAGTGTACATTGTGTTACGTGTTCATAGGCTACATTTATACGAGGAACTCGAAAAACTGACCTACGCTTCCGTTTATACCCCATAATTATCCCTCTCGTGCACTGCCTTACCCAGTATGTCCTGCTGAAAGTCACACGGTCTACACTGACCTCTGGAATTACAGCTGGATTGACCTGCCGGTGTAACTTGGCTAGATTGTAGCGATAAAGAAAAAACAACCGTGTCAGTCGGTAAATGCGGACCTGCGATCAAGTTGGTGATGCCACATAATATGACCTGACATTGTACCTGGTAACAGGCATATGCTCTATGCCAACCTCATAGGCAAGGATGTCTTTGTTAACCCATATGTAGACTTCATAATGACTTGAAAATATTTTGCAGTCCTAAGCGGTTACTATATTTGTAGGAAATGAATTATATATACATAACCCAGTATCACCTGGTTGAAGTCGCATGGTAATAAAATTATATCTGGTACACCAAGTGAACCTGGTCCGATTGTGCATCATAACAACAAGCAACCGCTTGAATTGTCAAAAGCAAAGCCTAATCACGATTTTACAATGTCGCTAGATCATGATCTAAGAAAAATTGAAGGCCAATTTTTTGCAAAACATGCCGTGGGTGTTCATTTTAAGGTACTGAAAGTCTCAAGCTGCTGTCTCGATTGGTTTTGCTGTTATGAATGGAACACCAAGGGGAAGCCCACCCCTTGACTCTCGGGTTAATAGCTTACTAATCGTGTGTGGATCAGTCAAAGTATTTTCTTTGCTTGCTATTATTTCCACCGAGTTCTTAGTTTCACATTTTCGCTTGTGGTTCGTGCTATTTTAGTTGTTTTCTCAAACCGGATTCATAGTGAGATATGGCAGGGAACGACACTTACTGCCATAATACACTCAACTCAGCAAATAATTCAGACACGGCAGCTGACAATATATTACGTTAAATTATTATCTCCTTTCTAGTGAGGTTTAGAAACTGTTGTGTAGCAATAATGGCCGTGACAAATAGGGCCATGGCCACACGGACACATGACGGTCAAGTACCCATGCGATTCCTGTATCCCATGCAAGTCCCTACACGGCCGGCCGTGACCAACAGGGCTGCCGCCAGACGTGGTGGTCGAGTAGCCATGCGATTCCCCTCCCACATGTTAGTCCCTACACGGCCGGCCGTGACCAACAGGGCTGCCGCCAGACGTGGTGGTCGAGTAGCCATGCGATTCCCCTCCCACATGTTAGTCCCTACACGGCCGGCCGTGACCAACAGGGCTGCCGCCAGACGTGGTGGTCGAGTAGCCATGCGATTCCCCTCCCACATGTTAGTCCCTACACGGCCGGCCGTGACCAACAGGGCTGCCGCCAGACGTGGTGGTCGAGTAGCCATGCGATTCCTCCCCCATGTTAGTCCCTACACGGCCGGCCGTGACCAACAGGGCTGCCGCCAGACGTGGTGGTCGAGTAGCCATGCGATTCCCCTCCCACATGTTAGTCCCTACACGGCCGGCCGTGACCAACAGGGCTGCCGCCAGACGTGGTGGTCGAGTAGCCATGCGATTCCCTCCCTTCTCGCATGCCACGCAAGTTGCATGACAGGATGCTGCACTTGCAGCCGCTCCCGGCCAAGCGCTGCAGATGTGAGGCAGAAAATTCCAGGCGATCCGAAGTAGCACGGCATGTCATGTCACTTCACATGGCGCAAGAGGTAGCTCACCCATGAAGCTACCTGATGTAGGTTATAATCCGAGATATTTGTAGGTTGGTCCAAATCAGAACATTACTTCCTTTACCTCCGCCCAAATTTGGCATACCTTTTCCCACATCAATTTGACATGCTGATTCAAACTTTTAAGGTCAGGTCATCTAGGGTCAACGAGTTATTCAAGGTCAAGTGAGGTCACCTGCAAAAAAGTTCAACCAGTCGTTACGCTTTAACTGATACAGATATTTTAATGGAACTTTCAGCGTTTGCTTATCTTTACGGATGCAACAAAACGTACGAGTTGAATTTGTCATTTTTTGGGGCTGGACCCGGACTCAACTCGTCGAGCGCTTTCCGATGACACCTCTTTCGTCTTCGTGCGATGCTTAGTGTGGATTTTAGAGGGGGTCTTCACCCCCCCCCGAGACGGGGTGGGAGGATTTGACAGGAAAGACGGCGCGGGTTAAGCTTCCGAATCGGTTTGGGTGGCAAGCCACATCTGTTGACCACGCGGCTAAAAGAGCAGCCTCTTTTTCACTACATAAGCTGGATAATGACGGTTTTCCTGGTTCGTTGCGGACAGGTGAAGAGCGAGAAATGAAAATATAACGCGGGCCTGTGACACAAATTTATTGAGCAATGAACTGGAATTTACGGAGAAACAAATGAATTTATGGGGCACGTATATTCAAATGCCATTCAACTTTGACTCAGCGTTGGCTTCCGGCTTACAGCTTGGGCTGTATGCTGTATGTGCCCCATGGGCTTCCAATAATGCCCAGCCAGCCCTGAGCATCTGACCTCAGAACCAACGGCCCCTCGGATTCGGGCCACTAGACAATCCTTCAGCATAAGGTCCCTCGAAACTCTTGGAGCGCATCTGGTTAGGAGCATGATCGGTTGTAATCACACCCAACGCAAACATCCACGAACTTCGCCCGCCTAGTACTTCGGCCACACGAGCTTCGGCCAGTTGGAGCTTCCTTGCATTTTCAGAAGAAAACAATCAGACACTTGAACCGGAAGACTTCCGCCGAAGTTGACGTGTTCAAGACTTCCTGCGGACGCTATTCGCCCCCGCGACTCACCCCCCCGCTTCCTATGTCACGTCCCAACGGAGTATAGCATGAAGTCAGCAGCTCGCCCACCTGGCCCACTCAATCAAGGCAGTCCTACCTCCTGGCCCACCTAACCGAGGCAGCACTCACTCTCGACTCACCAAACCGTGACAGTTCTATCTCCTGGCCCACCAAGCCAGGGCAGCCCTCTTTTTTCTCTCTCTCTCTCTCTCTCTCTCTCTCAATCCACGTAACGAAGGCAGTTCTACCTCTTGGCTCACCTAACCGAGACAGCACTCCCTCTCGATCCACCTAACTGAAACTCATCCGTCATCCTTCGTCTGTAACTACATTTATTTATTTGGATGGTGGAGCATTACATGATGGCATGTTGTGAATTTTGGAATTTTACCGTGGGCAGAAAAAATACCGGCCCATGGGGCCGGTGGAACACCCTTTCCGGAATTAAGATCATTCCAGAATTTTCTACCGACACGAAGTGGATCGTGTGAAATTGAGCGTGACCGACATTCCTGAAGTTTTATTGGGCTGAACCTGAACCGACCTACATGCCGTTCTTTTGAGAACTTTCTGGGAGAATGACCAACTAATTGGCACAAACCGTGATCGTTCACCAGATTAAATTGCATGGATATATATAAGATGTATGTGTGTGCATGTGTGTGTATGTGTGTGTACGTGTGTGTTTGGGTGTGTGTGTGTGTGTGTGTGTATGTGTGAATGTGTGTGTGTGCATATGTGTGTGTGTGTGTGTGTGTGTGTGTGTGTGTGTGTGTGTGTGTGTGTGTGTGTGTGTGTGTGTGTGTGTGTGTGTGTGTGTGTGTGTGTGTGTGTGTGTGTGTGTGTGTGTGTGTGTGTGTGTGTGTGTGTGTGTGTGTGTGTGCGTGAATAGAACCACTTCCTATGCATTTGTGATGTACCATCTCGCCAGCGTACTGTATTACATCACGTCATTGGCCTAGTGCTTTTGTCTCCTGCACCAATATCAATTACCAGTAAAAGGTCAATGTATTGCACTTATTAATGTACTGAGTCACGATCGACATATATAAACCAACGAAGAACTAGATGTTGTATCATAATTCACACATCTTTGAAGGGAGGTACCGAATTACCTCGGGGTCATGCGCCGACGACTAAAAATATTACATACCATGCAAAACAATAACGAATTATATTTTCTGCATGCAGTAGTGAAACAATAAACGCAGGATGGCCGTTATCTGTACTATTGCATGCAACACTCAAATGTTACCTGATAAATGTGCAACGCTTCAATGATGCACCTTTCTCAAGAGGAAATATGCTATCAAAGTAGGCATTCAGTTCGTAATCCTGGGTGGGAGGGTTACTATGATTATGACCTATCTACTTTGATCGTCTGTGTGCCTTTCAAAAAGATGTCACACGGAAACGATGGGTACTTATAAAGCAATATTTGAATGTCAAATGTAATACCAGGTGTCAGTCATTCTATGCTCATGCAAATTGTCTCACCCCTCAACAGCATTGCAATAGCATAATGATGGATCCATGGACCATCACTGAAGCAACATACGGTTTATTGAGTATGCATACCGACACCGCTGAAAATGATCGCCATTGTTCTAAACCGCCTGAGTGCAGTGAGGCCGGCTGAAGACTGTGAAGGGATTCTGCTGACAGGCAATGAGAAGTTGCACAAAAGCTATATCGACCCGGTAAATGTCATCCAGTTTGATAATGAGCGGTTTTCAATCCCAAACCAATCACATTTTGTGGGAACAACTTCCTTCCTAATTATGCTAATGATATAAATATAATAATAATTACAGTAACATCACACATTTTTCATCACGCAGTTAGTCCGTTCAAATTGAAAATCTTGTTAATCGCTGCCAGCTTGATGATATATTCTGAAATGGTACTGGGAAAAGGATTTTGGCGTAAGGTTATAGCAAAAAAATAAACAAAAAAACACTGCACGAGACCAAAAGTCAAGTACAAAATATTTTTAGAACGAAACGGCAACACTCGTGCACAAGTTTAGTAAGGAACTTGTCATACCAGCTTTTGCTGAACTTAAATACCCAAATTGTGTAAACGACTTAGCACTGTACAGGTTTAGGCTCTCAATTAAATATGTCCTGAAATATACAACTCGCATGCAGGAATGAATGGGATATCGCGAAATGCAACCAGTTCCGTAATATAATGTAAAAGCCGTACTGAAGAATTCGCAGCGCGAGTGCAGAACAACAGTTTTCCACCCTCATTTTTGCATTCTAGAATACGCCATTGAGCACGTAATGGTGTTTTGACGATATGGAAAATGCAATTTTGTATATTTCAGCTGAATAGTCCGGCCAAGGTACCTGACAGAGGATGGTCCGCCGGAAGCATGCCATTGGTTGGGAATTCCGTCCTTGAGCTGACCGTAGCTCGGGCTGACCTGCTGAATGGAAGCATTGGAAGCTGCTGCGAATTGGCTTTTCATCCTAATGGCTAGGTGCGGCGCGCGATAAAAGATTATGGCAGCCGCAGTGCACAAGCACCAGTTAAGCTGCATGTGGCTTACCAAGTATCAAGCCATGAGTGTTATTGAATCCATGAAGTGAAGTGCTATTAAATTGCTTATTATATTCCAACCACTTGCTTACAGCTCGTGGTTGATATGAAGTGTTCTAGTCACGACTGGCTGAATAATTTTGTCGCTGAATGCTTTTTTGTCGCTGAATGTCGCTTCACGCCATTAACGCCTCCGGCTGGATGGCCAGTTGACAACTGACCAGGCAAGGTCGGAAACGCAGGCGCCAGGGGGCCGTGCCCGCTATGTGGGCACGTTAAACTCCCTGCCAAAATTGTGCTATGGAACTGGAATTTCCAGGTCAGGAATGTTCAAATCAACTCAATCAATAAATAAATAAAATAAAAATTCAGTTAAAAATGTTCAGGGCCAATGTCACAAGCTTGAGCTTACCACTGACTCGGATTCTGCAAAGGCGCCCCAACAATAATTCAAACTAGATTAATGCAAAGACACAAATTAATGTAAGTAATAGTGTTAGCTGTGCAGCAGAGCGCAATAGCACGGGTCTGGGTGCGTACTGCGATGGCATGGTAGGCGCTATATCGCGCGCGTATGTTACCCATCGCTTTATCAGAAGCTCCCGATTGCTCAATCATGTCCTCCGAACCAGATGATCTCATCGATTGTACAAAAAATGTCGATAATTAGCATCGTACTAATTAAATTGGGCTGTCCCGAAGCTTGAGCTCCTGGTCACGTAGTTATGATGTTACTATCTGAGGCGGAATCCAGGAAGTCTTGTGATTGACATCATTGTCGTCCGGTTAATGTTATTCTCTTCCAATTTTGTTAACGGAAAAACACAGTCAGTTCATATGCTATCGACGCACACGTGATGATTACTTCATACACGGGGCACAGTTCATTTCGCATACAACATGATATTGTAAGCAAGTCTGGTTTGCACGGCAGTGATATTCCGGGTTTTTCTCGCTCCGCGACAACACCTTCGCAATTCCAACAGTTCCTTAAAATCCATCGACCGTTGCTGCCCTTGTATTGATCGGGCTGATAATTAACCAAGCGGTGACAACTGGAATCACAACAGCAATGGCACTGACACTCGCCGTTCCCAGATTCGTGCCTTCAATCCAACAAAAGCAAACACTAGCGAGTGTATGCCTCCAAACTTCCACGGACCACAGTATATGTTATATATGTTAATCTCACGGTGGGTGTTAATCGTACAGTGCAATAAATTTAACATTATGCAGTGCCTAAGTACAATGACCTTCAGAGACAGTCCACTTGCTATGCATTCCCCACAATTGCGCTGAAGGTTAAATTGGAATACACGTGCAGATCACGTGAACGTCAGTATGAGATACAATTGTTTAACCAATCCTGGCTAGAGTGCTTCACATCAATCACGAGCCGCAAGCGAGTGGTATAAATATTATATTTTATTCACTCATGGTTTAATACACAGTAAGCCAGGTACGGTTTAACTGACGTTTGTTTACTGTAGATGGTATGCTTATTTTACCGCAGCAGCCTAAAACCAGTCGTCAGCAGCCTCGAAAGCCTTCACTCAGCAAGTCAGTCAGGGTGCCCTAGAACTCGACCCAAAGACAGTCAGCTCGAAAACGGTATTCCCAACGCATGGCATGTATTGGGCTTACCATCATCTGTCAGATACATTGGCTGGATAATTCAGCTGCAATGCACAAGTATGTATTATTAAACGGTAACTAAATGTATTGTTAAACGGTAGTAACAGTTCCTTCTCTAGCACAAGGCGAGTGCTTAATTGCAATGGATTTACTGCAGAGACCTAGTTTTTTATCGCTACTGATAGTATCAGCCACTTGGTTGATGACGATAATTGTGAAGACCATGTTGATAATCTGGACAATCTTGCTGACAAAGTAATTCAACCAAACCACAACACAGGAAGGCAAAGCAAGATGCACTATTGGTTCGACCAATTGTCACCCGGAGCGAAAAACTAAGGTTTTAGAGTAACTATTCTCAGGATGAGCCCTGATGTTTTCATAGTGGAATTAATGAGCGTTCGTGGATCTAAAGTCTACATTTCGTAGATCAGCATTGTTGTATTTCTGATAGATATGTATCCACATCCTCAAAACTATTTCAACGTAATCATACAAAATGTCGCAAATAGCATGCAATACGCCCAACGGGCTTCTTTAGTTCAAATATACGCTTAACAAATGTAGTTGCTACACAATCTCAATAACGGAACTGAGGTGTTCGTCAGCAATCGCTTATTTTTCTGCAGTTTTGTAGCTTGCTTAGTACTTCTTCGTTGATATTTATCAAGTGACAAGTAATGACTATTCGTAGTGCTCAAGTGAGGAGCATTGTTGTATATCCGATACCAAATATAGGCGCATGCTCAAACTGGTTTCAAAGTACACGCACAACCAGCATATACGAGAAATAAATATATTTCCTCCATTGGACTTTTTGAGTTCAATCACACGTTTAGTAAACGCAATCATGAAACATACTCGATCAAGGAAGCAATGCATTCGTCAGTAATCGTTTGTTTTTCAGCATCTGAAAAGTTTTGATTAGCCTGCACCAAGGCAATCATATTGAACATGCTCCTGAACGGAAATCGCGAGAACGAAATATGATTCGTAGATAGTATAGTTGAAGCGGCTTAGTGCCGACCGAGAGTGCAGAATAACATTCCTTCACACTTGTATTGTGCATCCTAGAGTGGGTCATTTATCACGCAATGCTGTATTCACCGTATGATGAATTGCATTGTTCATACCGATGGTACAAGATGCCCCTGTATGCTAAATTGTCTATTCTAGAATGCAGAATATCGATGCCGACCTTACGGTATCAGAACTTGCATCTCTCACACTAGCAAAGTGCCATTGCATGTTGAATGGCCTATTCTGGGATTCAAAACATTAGTGTATAAAAGTGCTCTGCAATCTCACTCGGTATCCTCCAGTGAGGAGTTTCAACTACATTACGTTACAGTTCGCGATGTCTTAGTAATCAGTGCATGATATTTGTACATTTCACGGCTTCCTTAATTTAAGGATTAAAACAGTGCAGTGTTAAGTCACTTATCTACTACATTCATCGAAGTGAAGCAACAGACGGTATGATACATATCTTACTAAGCATGTGCTGTAGACGGAATTTTGACGTTATGCTTTTTAAAAAATTGCGTTGCACGAGACCGAAGGTCGATTGCAAGGTGTTTTCTTGAAACTCGGGATTATAATTACTTTCCCAGCACCGTTTAGTAATATTCAAAGCTGGCATGGACTGCCTGAGTTTCTACTGAAAGGGAATGAGCGTGTGATGGAAAGTGTGTGATACTCCTGCATTATTAAACGACTTGAGCCTAAGAATGCAAAGGGTTCGTGATTGAAAACCGCTCTTTATGAAACGGCATGATATTTGCCGGGTCGATATAGCTTTTGCGTAATGTCTCCTTAACATTCAGCGGAATCCTCTCATGGTCTTTAGCCGCCCTATTCTCTCGGGTGGCTTACAACAATGATGGGTATTTTCAGCGAGGTCAACATCCTTATTTAAAAAAATCATACCAAGCTTCAATGATCGTCCATGGGTCCATAGCCATGTTCTTGTAATGTTGTTGAGGAGTGAGAAACTCTGATTGGGATTAGAGTGGGCGTTATATATGGAAGTACATTTCACCATCAATTGTTACTTTATACGTAACCAATGTTTCGGTGTTACACATATCTGAAGAGCAGATAGAAGATAGAAGCTTTCCAAAGTAAACAGTGAGGCCACATCCCTACCAGTCTGCTAACCAAAGATCACGAAATGCTATCTTCTTTAATCGTCTATTTCCTCTTGAGAAAGGTGCATCATCGATGCGATTTTAATTTTTGAAGTAACATGTCAATGTGACATTTAATACCGCATATAACGGCATCCTACCAGTGATGTTGCATAACTACGTACAAAAAGTAACATTTTTTATTGCCTTGAATTTTGTTTTATTTTTTCTTCGTCGTAGGACATCCGAGCTAATTCGATGCCTCCCTCCAAAGACGTGTGCATTATGATACAACACCCAATCGCTGTTTTTTTCCAATGCCGATCGTGACTCGGTACATTAGTGCAATTCATTGACCTTTTTTATTATTATTTTTTTTTTTAAATCCGAGTTGTTTCTGGGGTGGGTTTAGGTTTAGGAACCATGGTTCTATTGCTAAGCAGAGCTTATTGTGTGAACCCTGGCTCCACCACCCGATCCATGAATTCCAGTTCAACGACAGAATTTAGACCGAAAGTTTTAACGCTCCGTCAATGCACCGACACGGCAGTCCGGTAGCTCGACCCCGGCCTTATCGGGCCAACTGCCAACTGACCGTCCCGACCGGGGTTTAAATGCGAGCGCGAGAAGCGACTCGAACCCTGTGTTGTCAGGATAGGGAAGACTACTGCCGGCCAGCCTTCCAACCAACTGAGCTACCGGGTAATTGGTGCTGGTGCAGGAGATAAAAGCACTAAACCATTGCAGCGGTGAAATGCAGTGCATTGGCCACGGCACGTGTTTTAACTAGGAGACGAAACCGGTTAGGATACAAAAGCATAGGTAGCGTTTAGTTAACATAGCATAGTTTAATACACGCACATAAACACGTCCACACGCCCAGCCACACACACACACACACACACACACACACACACACACACACACACACACACACACACACACACACACACACACACACACACACACACACACACACACACACACACACACACACACACACATACGTGTTTACCGTGACTAGCGAGGACTATGATCTGGCGGTCACAAACGAGGACACCCTTTATTTACCACCGCAGAAGCATCGATTTATTCTCGGTGATAGAGCAAGATCTACCGAGTAAGATGAAGGGTCGATTTTGTAGGAAGTGTCCAATTGTTGGCTCCCAGTGTGGATTGAATTACCGAGGACATCGGCAAAACCGAGGACATTGTGTGTCCATACATGTTTATCGTGAATACCGAGGACAATGTGTGTCCATGCATGTTTATCGTGACTTCCGAGGACAATGTGTGTCCATATACATATTTATCGTGAATACCGAGGACAATGTGTGTCCAAATGTGTCCATTGTGCACACCGAGGACTGTGGCCTGATGGGCACCAATGGCAACTTCCTTTGAAATGCGAAAACAGTGTGTTTGGTTTATCCAAATAAGTGCATCTGTGTGGTCTTATGTGTCTGTGATAATTCCTGTGCCGAGTTGAAATAACCTATCCCAGCTGATGGGAAGATTCCTAAGCATAGGACCGTCGTCCTAAAAAATCATGGATTCGAATCCTAATGTTCGCAATCGTGTGGGAGGGAGTAGGAATGAAAGCAAGGAAATTTACCCAATTGAAAAGCTATGATCGCTCGATTATATCTATATGTCGTTTAGATCACAACTGTATTTTAAACCGAAAAGCGTCTGAAAACCACCGGAGGACTAATTATGTGCGCAAGCTGTACTCTTCTCAATCTCCACGTCTACGCTCCCTCCTGTGCCTTTCAGAGAGGCGTTGATTAACAGAAGCGTGGTCAGGATTCCATCCTGGGTATGCCACCAGCCAAAAGGGCCATCTGACTGTGGAAAATGAAAGGTGAAAAGCCTGTCCCAAAAAGTGTTTTATCTTATGCGTAGAACGTGTGCTTTTCTCGATAAGGATTTCACTACAATTTGTAGCACACTGCCTATTTTAGTGAATAGTCGTACAGTTGCTTTGACGTAGGGTTTGAGCATTTTCAGTAGGATATGCAGGCATGCGATTACGCTTGACGTGGGATGTGCTGGCCCTCGCCCCTCGGCCATTGCTATGTCAGGTATGTCGACGCTACTGTTGTGGGCCAGTCGTCCGATGTGAGCTATGTCCAGTGCCCTATCCCTGTTTTTATATCCACTTGAATTACATATAATCGAGACTAATTTGAACTGGTTGTGCTGTGGGAAGCAATGGCCCAAGAATCGCAATTCTAAGTGTCGAGGAAACTATGTCAATGCATTTCGAAGTATAATATATCCTAAACCCTGAATAGCATCGTGAAGGTATCAGCTACCTGCGGTTCCATTTCAATTCGCGATAACCAAATATTCAGGAATCATTTTCCCTTACATCCTGACGGTTAGCTGAATGAATTCGGTCACACTGGACCAGGGGCGTCGCCACCGGGGTGGGCAGCGAGCGAGGGAATTTACCCCCTGCCCTGTGGAAGACGGCATTCCTGGCATCTGAGGAGGCCCCGTCCCGGAAGCGCACAGAAAAGTTGAAGTGCTCTCTAGAAGAAAGGCTTGACACTGAGGACCGCTACCATCCGCTACCATATTAGATAAAAGCGGATATTTCTGTAGGAAGTCCCACAAAGCTTGAGATTTGGAGAACCTTTCAACCCACTTTTCGATGTGAGTGAAACCCAATGCATATCGTCACACACCTTTGCGGAGGTGGCCCATGAGCCTTCGATATCTGGGTCCATCATCGCTTTCCTCATCATCCTCCATCCTTCATCATCCTCCATTCGACATACGTGCCCGCGGTGTGGAAGGGCTTAAGTCTTCACACATTTCTGATTGCAGGCCAAAGCTGAAAACCTGGAAGCAATGCAATGCGCTTCCTGACTCAACCACCGCGCGAAAGAGGCGGGAAAAGTTTCCTCTTCCCGTGATGGGGTGGGAGGGGTATCGCTCCCCTGACCTTTAAGGACGCACCTGCTCGGTAATACACAAAACATTTGAAGTGTGGTTTTCAGGAGACGGCTTCACACTGAAAATCACAACCAACCAGAAACATAATGCAAGTCAAAGCTAGTGTTTGTAGTTATCTCCACAAAGATCTCAGAGGCTTTTGTTCAAGGTCCTTACTCCTCCTATTTCAGAGATGCACGGCCCTTACATGCAAGGGGGCGCTTCCTCATTTGGTTCCATGTTAACAATCACCGGGCCCAAGGTAGTGGCTCACAAAGATAGGATAGGTACCCGTCTTAAGACGAGTAGCCTCCTATTTCAGCATTTTATTTAAGGTCACGATTACTGACCTAAGGTCCCGATTGGGACCTATTCGCTGGTAACACTCAACCAATGACATGCCAACAAATTAAACCCCACAGCGAAGCTCGTTTTGACTGGTGTCACAGCAGCTGTCTCGGTAGTTAAATAAGTCAACTAGGACAAAGATATGCCGTGATGTGCTTATTTAATACATGTCAGCCATGTTTCAGGCTAGTTGTTCCATTATTAATTCGTGTTGTTCCATTATTAATTCCACTTTCCGAGCATGAGGTAGCTCAAGCCGGCTTTCTCTGATCGCCCGTGCATGGCAGGCGGACACTGTGGAGATCTACGATCCTTCCACTCAAGATGTCTGGGGCATTTGGTGCTGTCAGGAAGTGGCGCATAAACGCAAGGACATGTCTTACGTACGCTATCAACTCCTCTCAATCCCAACTCTCGCAACACCTGAGTCACATGTTTAACGTCGGCCTAAGCCACTTACGATACGAGCACTAAAATGGATGGCTTTCGGTTCTTCTGTGCTGCAGTGCAGCTTCTCCAGGCACCGATGCAGTATCGAGCATGCGGAAATATTTTTGTTTCGATGAACATTCGCGTTGTGCCTTTAGGCACCCCGTGGCACATCGTAGCCAGGCCGACTAATAACATGCGACATCGTTCAACGACTGCGGGGATGTGCTTGCCCTATGTAGATGAGGACCGATGGTGACACCTAGGATTTTGACACTGAGATAAATTGAAATTCCGTCGCTTCCGAACTAAACTGAAAAGTTTAATTCGGAAAGTTGGTATGGAATAATGAACAGGGCTGAAGTAGAGGGCAGGACATATCATTATCACTGGATGAGGGAAAGCCAGGTAAATAGCAATGCGTAGTATGGTACAGTCACCAGGATAGAGGGATATGCAGCAGGGGAAATGCGGAGGGAACGTCCACCCATCCCGTCGACGCATTAGATGAGCTTTTGAGGAAAAGGACATTTTCTGGTTAAAAGGCAATTAGGCGCTCCACAAGGGTACGTCGAAGGTACACTTCGAATATTCAGTAATGTACTTGCTGGGCACACGCACGATTGCCAGACGGCTTGGAGAAATATTTCATGTATTAAAAGACACATCCAGAACGCACCAGTCGCTTACAGCCCTTGTTGAAATAGACGCAGCACGCAATTTGTTTGGACTTTTCAAAAAGGGTTCGATTGCATTAGGTTTTTAATTTCATATTTTTAAGAACGATATATTTTTATTTAACCATTTATAAAACAAATGTTTACATGGGATGCTAGGCTAGGTTGGGTTAGGTCATGTTGCAATTTTTTAACCCTTAACATTATTTGTGTATGCTAACCTCACTCGACTTCATGGGCGCTGTACTCGCTTCATGGCGCTGTCTTCATGGGCGCTGTATAACCACTGCAGTTGATGCGCCCTAAAACCCAAATAACTAACTAACCTCACTCGACAGTCTTCAATTCGAAAATTTTGGTTGACACCCCAGCCTCTTTGCATGATTTAAAATACGCCACTGGACGGAAATAAGAAATTGATAGGAACAGGAAGTATGTCAGGGAGATTGGTTGGTACCGCCCCGCCATCCGACTGGTCTCCACTATAAAGGAAAAGGCTCGTCAGATGTCACGCATTTGATTTCCCTAATCTTGTTCCTAAAACTTCTAACATTTGTGTAAAAGCATGACAATCTATGCTTTTCTTTCCTATCCTTCCGTCTCCTCCCCCCCCCCCCTTCTCCACCAACCACCATGACCTGCCTAGTCTTCTGACCAGGAAAAGCCTCGAAGGAGCTCCTTACACCTACTATTTAGCAGTAAACACACAACCAAGTGCAGGCCCGGCTCCATCCCGTCCTTAGTAACGAACAAATACAATAGGTGCAACCAATCTGTACATCTTCACAAGGCCAAAATGGAATTTTGCGCGCCGAAAGCACCCTCTGTTTCATGGATGCTTTTTGATTTTGGGTCCCCCTTCACAAAATTACGTCTGCATTCCTGCTTATCAGCTCTACTCACTTTTTGTTCAAAGGAAGCCCACCTAAAGTGGGCATCTACTATCGACATGCCATAAAATCAAGGTAGAAATACACTGTCTACTTTGACACAAAATTTATCCGCACAAGTATACAAATATCAGCCCCTTTAGACAAAGCCTCGCTATCTAATTATAAACAGCCCAGGCCCTCCAGTACCACTCGGTACTCGCTCCCAACATTGGAGAATTGGAGGATTGAAGGATTGATGTCACCATACTTCTACTCCGAGTGTCAACTATGCTGCCTCTCAGGGTCTTGCATGCTTCTACAGCTTCCTTCGACATATCACTGCCTACATCGTTAACTTCTTCAATGAATCATACTGTTGCAGCACAAATACTACTACTCTACAATCCGCAACCAGTCTAGCCTAACGCTACTACTTCTAGCTAGCCCTTTCTAGCTAAACGCTCACATTCAGAAACCGGGTTTGGGAGCAGTAAATAATCTCCGATTTCGAAGAAAAAAATATTCGTTGGATATGAACCTGCGTCGACCCTGTTAAGACCAGATATATCATATGCAATTATGATATATCTGTATTATATCAGGAAATGTCCTTAGAGTAACAGAACATTTCATTTTTGTGCAAATTTTTGGTCTAAATTCACCAATTGGGGAAGGGACATGTTCCCTTTGGTCTCGCTGGATCCGACACTAGGGGATCAATTTCCTTAGCTTAGGCCCTTGAGAAATATGCATGAGTTTGACTAGCTAGGATATTGTTACAAAAGCCACCATCCAAATACGTAACCCTCGAGTCACATCAGTTATTTTTTTCATCATAATGAGAGAAATAACTGCTAACAATGGTGCGGCCAGAAACTTCTTAAGGGGCTGGGGGGGGGGCGACCCCGAAAAATGTGATTAAACACAGGACGCTTCCGGCGCGCGAAGCGCTTCGTAAATTTCTGGTTTTCCGTGGTTAAAATCCAAACATTTCTCAATCCATCGTATTTTAGGGTGCTAAGGGTGTAGTGGGAGGTGGGTCCTGCTCTGCCCACACTATCGGATAAGCCTTGTTAGCTGACTGCTAGCTCTAGCCTGGTCGTCCCTCGAATCCCCTTCCTCACAGACGCTCCTCTAATTATTCTAAGACCTGAAACTTATTACTCGTCCAGGACGGGGTTCTTCTCCCTTTAACACGATGACCGGAGAAAAGGCGGAATCCGTGCACTACTGTTCTGTTTCGACGATGTCATGCATGAACAGGGATATTGTAATGAAGTCTTCTGATTGTCTCGCAAATTGATAGTACATCCTACGCAAAAAAAAAACTTTTGGAGATCGCTCGTAATTATGAAAGCTGCGGGCATGGCTGGAGATGCCGGTCAGAGAGAGATGGGGCGGGCCCCTGGTTTTGCACTGGTTGGGTTTAAGTGTTAGTGTCTCACTTTTCATTTTCAGTAGTTTGAATATATGTCCCGAAAATGAGAACCTGGACCACCTCGCCACTGGTTTGATCACAGATTTCCAGTCTTGAATGCGAGGTACAAATGCTCCTGAACGTCGGCCAACCGGCCCTCCGCCCAGTTGCCATGTGTTCAAGGTCACAAAGGCTTCGTTGGCATAACGGCTCGACGCACCGGAGGATCTCGACCTCATTTGATCCTACCGACCCCCCACCCCTCTCCCAAACCCCGGTTAGCGTTATGAGAAAGGTTTTCGGGTGCGCGTGTTACACCAATCTGGTAGCTGAGAGCGGATTTCGCTCTCTTCCCCGGTGTGGTTTTTCGTCTGTCGTCCCCTACCTAATTGTGAAAGGGGAGAAACTCGGTGTCTTTTTGTAACTTTCTTCTATAGTCGCAAAATTTTAATCGCGTGACTACATCAGAGGCGGCTCCGGGGCAAATTTTTGGAGGCACATCTGACGGATTGTTGCGAAAACGTAGGAACAGCATGCCTAAATATCATCATCGTGTTACTGTTCAGGTGATTGTAATTTGTAATTCAGTTGCTCATATTATCTTGTTTACCTACAAAAATGCCTATTTTGAGCCAAATCGTGTCAGAGGCGAATCCAGGGAAGACAAAATTGGCAAAAAGCGACCGGTTTTCTGAAAGCGGCATCCTTACGTTGCCGTTATAAAGTTTGGAGGAAGGAGGAGGACAAACGGTAATAATGCGTCACAAGCAGTGACGGAGCCATAAATGTTCCCAATGGCAGATCCAGTCGATGACGAGAAGTGTTCAGGACATGCACAAAATACGCTTAACGTATCTTCCAGCCAGACATCCCTTTCAGAAGTAAAGGCGCCTCATTGAAACGAAAAGGCACTCCTCGGTATCCTCGAGATCACCCCCACCCCCACCCCAACCTGCCCGACCAACGAATTTTGCCGCCGAATGAAAAGATCGAACATAAGGAAAATAAGTTCCCACCTGAGAATTCCTGCATCCGCCCATAATCAGGGTCTTTTATAACATGATTCCCTGGTAACTACTTTGCATGCGTGTTGATTTCTGAAAATGATGGGGGGGGGGAGGCAAATACATGGAGGGAATTGGTAGGCCGAAATGGCTTGATTGAGGGCACACTCCATAGCGTCATGTGTTAAAAGTTGAGAATATTGGGAACATACAGATCCATACGGCTTTCATTTTTCTCCATGTTTTCCTCCTGACTTTGCTATTGCAAAAAAGCCCATCTCGACATCATAAAATATAGATCTGACCGGTAAAATTAGCTTGAACTATTCAGTTTTGTAATCTGCCCAAATAGATTCCGAGATCTCAGGGGGACAGTTTTGGAATGCCCTCCTCAAATCTACAGATTCAGGTCTAGCAAAACCATATCGTAAAAGGGTTAAGTTAATTTGGTACCAAGTGTCTTATCACCTTCCATGGGCTGCTATTGTCCCCAGCTCCATTATAGCTCTATTATCTCCTCCACCCACCCACGAAAGTTTAACATATTTTTTTTTGTCGCAAATTTATGGATACCTATCACTGACTTTCAGTACAAACTCAGAATAAATATGTACTTGTGGCGACCCAATTCTGATATTCAAACGCTTGCATTCTTTGGTAAGAGAACTTATCATACCCATTTGACTTTTATGGGTTCGCCAATGGTATGATACACAAGTTAGCTCGTTGGCTATGAGGTATCATATGAATAAGGGCATGCAAAGTACGTGAAGTACTAGAATAAAGCCATACCTTCGATGATAGCGTAATTAATACTACTTTGGTAAAACCAGTAACTTGTTGAACCAATTTTGGCCTCCCTTTGATCCGCCCTTGACATATTAGGCTTAAAATAGGCATTTAAATATACCAAGAAGGTAGTATGAGCAGTTGAATTTCACGTTATAGTCACCTGAACAGTGAAAATATTCAGATGTACGTCCTCTTCCTAGGCTTTCCAATGTATGTAAAAAGTGCCTTCCAGAATTGATTCCTGGAGCCGCTTGTGATACGATTAAGACATGAAAATGTCGGCACGACGTAGAGTAAAGAAAGGCAGGAATATTTATCAAATTTCACGCTCTTACCGCATCAAGGTAGGGAACGACAGACAAAAAACCACAAGCATGAAGAATCTCCCTAAACGGAAGATGCCTAACGAAGGTGCTTGAGGAGCCACAAATGAATATACCTTCGCCGCTGCTACTATCATGGAATGCACCGGCATATTGTAGAAGCTAAATACATCGATAAATTACATTGGCTTCACCAAAATAGCACTGACCTTTGAATTCTGTCCAAATCCTCTCCTGACTGGAGCAAGCTGCAAACATCATCGAGCGGCACACCACGCCGCAAACATGATCCAGTGGCGCCCTCCAATTCGGTGTAGTGGTGGGCAACGATACTTACGTTCAAGCCTGTACTTTGTCCTCGTGAAGGGCGCACAACCCAACTATATTTATTTTGCATGTGTGTGGTAAATGGCCTAAAACTAAAAAGAATATAATGTAGTTTTTCTGGTTGCATGTGGTCAATAATTTCATTTAATTTATTTGCAATCACAGGTGGCAAGAAGCAAGTACCAAAGGAAGTACTCACTCGTTCCCCACGATGCATTCGGACGTCACTAAATATTTAAGCTTGCTCACACTTGATCTGCACAGTACACACACACACACACACCTGCTGGACACACACGGTCACAAATATGGTGAAAACCGAGAATGTCGAGAAAACTCTTCAGGTGACTGCTAAGCATCTGATAATGCTGCAGATGAAGTTGTAAAACCGAGGACGTTAAAAATGTCCTCGTCCTCACCCAACGTCCTCGGTTCCCAGGTGTGCAAACAGAAAGTGGCCTCGGTATACACAAAGTACAAGTGCGCACACCCCCCCCCCCACACACACACACACACACACACACACACACACACACACACACACACACACACACACACACACACACACACACACACACCGTTGATGCATTCCATTTGGTCTGTCAAATGGCTCCGGTTCGTGCGAATTAGTTGACCAATTCTCCAGACAGTTCTGGGAAGTACGGCGTTGAAGTCGGTTCAGCTTTTGCCCAACATATAGTTCAGGAATGCGGGTCGCACTTAATTTCATATAATCGGCATTGGGGCCGTGTACAATTTTAGAATGACCTTGGTCCTGGACAGCATATTCCACTGACCCCATGAAACGTTATTTATACTGTACGTGCTGCAACCTAACATACAAAATATGACAACAAATGTTGCTACATCTTTAAATAATCAAAGATGACCTCAGGCAAAAGAATGACGGATGGCCCGGTTGCATTTCGTGCTGAGGCAGTATATACTGAAAGCGGCTGATTGTAGCTGATGTTGGATGATATATCCTTTAAGAAATATTTTTGGTGCACAGAAAGCTGAAGGTCTCGCTTGTCATACAGTGCACAGTATATAATTTAATGTACTAGCTCAAGTTATACAAATATACGATGTGCGCCCAACAACTTCGGTGTCTCAATGATACAGATGCAATTGAAACAAGCAATTATCCGATTTATCAAGTTGAATTAAGCAAGCAAGCGTAACAGTTGGAAATTCCATCATTACCTTAGGACAAGAGAATGTTTCATTGGCATCATAAACCTCTCCACCCTTCCACTACACATTTTGGAACTGAGCTCTCCTTCGAACACTTCTAGCTCATTCTGTGTTGCCGAAGTCTAAAATCCACAACAATCAATTGTTGCTTGTGGACAGGAGTCCATTGCTTACTGGCGGGAGCTGATCGTCCATTTGATACCGTGATCAACGCCCTTGTCACCGGTCACTGGCAGCAGTTCCAGATGATAATCACGGAGACGATGCATCTTGTCATCCCGGGGTTGAGCTGGCGAATTTCAACAATAGTGCAGCATCAGTGATGTTAAACGCCACGATGGCGGTGTGAGAGGCGTAGCGGTAGCTCCCGTGGGCAAAATTACAGCCGGCTGTATGAAAATTAGATCCAGAAAATGAAAACAAAACGGCACTGTACGCTCAAGAATTAAGTAGGTGTGCTAGAGTAAACAGGATAATGAATGGCAAGAGCACGAAATGCGTCCAGCTCCATTTCAATAAACCAATTAGGCCACGCCCCGCTGGGGTCCCAAGTGGTACGCACTTTGCTGGGGAGGAGAAGTCTACCCTGGAATATGTCGCGAGCTACTGCACCGATCTAAGCAATCCGGATGGCAGCTGATAGCGCCGCATTATGCGACGTCACTCCTGAAAAAATGAACGTTACATTTCAGTGCATTACTCCGGCCACAGCTCAGATCAAGCGCACAAATATATCACTCGCTGTATCGTAAGTAACTACGCCTGGTAAGGACAGCCATGCATTTTATTTGTATTCAAAATACCCTGCAGAGTCAAAAAATGCGAACCATGCAATTCGCCGTTCATAGTGCGGCCGAGGTCAAAGTCAGGAACGGTTTATGTTTTAAATACTTGAAAGAAGTTTCGCAATGCATGAGGCGCCCTTTTCGAACGTGTCGCCGAGAAAGTACCCCCTAGAAAGCTTGAGGAATTGAACTTGGAATAATGAACGCAAACAAATAAAACATGATAGGCTGCAAATGTATTGTCTGATTCTCGTTTCGTTCAGTTCTTCACTTACTCAATTTTGAACACTTGCATGCAGTGACGTATTCAAGGGAGCGATGCAGAGGGGACAGCACCCTCCTCATTGTGACCATAGGGGGCTGCCCCTTCCTTGTGACTCTACTCTCTAGATGTAGGGAAAGGCGTAACCCTAAAAGATTCAAATGCAGCTTAAAGATTGTGCATAAATTGCCCCTGAGGTCTGAAGACGACCACCGACAAGACTCTGTCCGTGATGAGGGCCGCGAAGAGAAGAAAACTCTCCTGCCTCTGAGAGCTGGAATGCCCATGCCAGCTGAAAAGGGTCTCTGGCTAAAAAGGACCACTAAGAGCTTAAGCATAGGCAAATCCCTGAGTGTCCCTGGGGCATGAAGAGGACGTTTGAGAGTCAACCAGGACAGGACAGAAATGGTATCCTTGCACACATATGATATATATATATATATATATATATATATATATATATATATATATCATTATAGCTGACCGCTATATCTGGTATTTATTGGTTTCTTTTGTGCTCTTTCGAGTTCCCTTCCTGGTATTTGTATTTCTTCTTCATCCAGTTGGTAAATCAGATCACCGATTATTGTCATATATTGCGCGACGTTTCGTCCTAACATAAGACATTCTCAAACTTTTGATCAGAAAGGTACCGAATTATGCAATCATATCGTTCACACTGCTTAACACTCGCACGTCCGGCGGTACGCGCCAACTTCGCATGTCCGGGGGGGGCAGATGTCTGCCCTCTAAGATCTCTGGAACTATGCTAGCTAGCGACAAACGAAAGACGGCGTTGGATAGCTGGTGACGGGCTCTATCGAAAGTGTTCCGGTCATTTTTTCGCTCAGGTCAACATTCAGGTCACTGGGCATCCAAAGCTCAAATTGGACCAGATCAGGTGGGACTCAGATATTTACACATATCTCAGGACCTGCAACAGATAGAAACAAACAGCGAACGTTATTCGACAGTACTTGAAAAGCGCTACCAAAAATAGGCGGTGTAATTTGAGGTTAGGTCAACCAAAACTCAGGTCAAGGTCACGAAGTCATGACCTCAGGACAAGGTCATGAAGTCGCCTAGGGAGATCATGTAATGTGTCAATCGACACGTCTTAGCGATACAAGCATAATGACGGTAATTTCAGCCTTCTAGCTCAATGCAATGCGATAAAATGCGCAGAAATGTGTAGTGATTTCAGGTGACCTCAGAGACCTTGGTGAGGTCACTGAGCAAAAATGTCAGCGGTAACATTGAGCATAGCTTCCATCCACATGCCACAACCGTTGTAAGATCATTCCGACCGCAAATATGTAACCAGGAAACATTTGTATATTTTACCATAGCCCTATAATGGGGAAGCCATGGCCGCGACCTGACCTAAGGTCAATGCTAAGAAAAAACCCGATATAAATATTATGGTCCCTGATGAGATCATGACATGTTATAAGTTTGAAATCAATCGCCCGATTATTGTGGAAGTTATGCCACCTAGAACACCGAGTGTAGTTGGGTCACTTCGCCTGACCTGGTGACCTGACCTGGGATGGCCCAAGATTTAAAATGTATGAGGATATGCGGAAAGGACTCATGAACAGCTATGCGAGGTTTTTCCTTGCTAACCCGTTTAGTTTGGCGGGAAATGAGGAAAAACCAGAGGGGGCAGATATCTGCCCCCCCCCCGGACGCGCGCGGGTTAATATCCTAGATAATTGTCATCCTACCTACAAAATGTACTTTCACTTATAGATACGGGTACAATATATGGACACCTTCAACGTGAAAAATAGCAAGAAACGTCATAGAAGCACAAGCGCACTAAGCGCTTGGACGGAAACCAGGAAATTAACCACATAGTGTGAGGATTCCATGACAGCCACCTTGGGTGTTTAGAGTGGGGAGGCGTTCACGGATGCGGATGACGTCTGCAATGCGTACTCTCATCTTGTCCCGTATGTGTGCGATGAGGTTAGTGTTTTGTATCAGCATATGTTAGTGCTTGTTTGTGTTTTGTTTTGTTTTATCTAGGATATTAAGCAGTGTGAATCCTGTAATTGTACGTTTCAATTCCTTTCTCATTAAAAGTTTGAGGATGTCCTATGTTAGAAGGAAATGTCGCGCAATACATGACTATGATCGGTGATCTGATTTACTAACTGAACGAATAAGGAAAACGACCAATAAGGGAACTCGAAAGAACACAAAAGGAAGAAATCAATGTCAGATATGCGGTCAGCCTTGACGATATATATATATATATATATATATATATATATATATATATATATATATATATATATATATATATATATATATATATATATATATATATATATATATATATATATACCAAGTGCCCGAAATCCGAGCAGTTTCAAAAAAAGTTTGGGATGGAGCCCTTTCAAAATGATGAGCACATACTGCTACGTCACTGCTTACGTGATTAGCCAACATAAATTTAATCCTGAATGAAAATCGCTGTATGGTGACATCACTGTACCGCACTTTCGGCTGGACTTAGGGTGAGCTGGAGGTGTTTTTTTTTTTGCACCGCTGTGCACACATGCAGGAACAGGTGCTGCAGTTTCGTGGCATCATCTATAGTGGTTTCTGAGACACCGCGGATATTAGTCGGAAGACGCGGCTTTTGCTCCTTCAGCCTGAATGCACAACACAGTACCGGCTGTGACGGATGCACAGCACAGTACCGGTTGTGGCGGATGCACAGCACAGTACCGGCTGTGACGGATGCACAGCACAGTACCGGCTGTGACGGCTGCACAGCACAGTGCGGCGAGTGAGTCAGTTGATCTGTGTACTGTGCCCTTCATTGATGTGTGTGTGCTGTGCCCTTCAGTTTATCTGTGTCCCGTGCCCTTCAGTTGACCTGTGTGTCGTGCCCTTCAGCTGACCTGTGTGTCGTGCCCTTCAGTTGACCTGTGTGTCGTGCCCTTCAGTTGACCTGTGTGTCGTGCCCTTCAGCTGACCTGTGTGTCGTGCCCTTCAGTTTATCTGTGTCCCGTGCCCTTCAGTTGACCCGTGTGTCGTGCCCTTCAGTTTATCTGTGTGCCGTGCCCTTCAGTTGACCTGTGTGTCGTGCCCTTCAGCTGACCTGTGTGTTTTGCCCTTCAGCTGACCTGTGTGTTGTGCCCTTCAGTTGATATGTGTGTTGTGTCCTTCAGCTGACCTGTGTGTCGTGCCCTTCGGTTGATATGTGTGTTGTGCCCTTCAGCTGACCTGTGTGTTGTGCCCTTCAGCTGACCAGCTTGGCGATGACCTCTCGGTGTAGTAGGAGTGCTCTGACCGCCCTGTGGCTGCTGCTGGCGGCGGTCTCAGTTTCTGGCCGACACTTCTCCATTCAGTACGGGCCCGTACCGCTCAGACAGATGCCGGAGCAGAGTCGCAGCTACCTAGCAGGTCAGTGTGAGGTCAGCCGCTGCTGAGTCCGTGCCGCTCAAGCAGCTGCCCGAACACGGTCGCACCTACCTGGCAGGTCAGTGTCAGGTCAGCGGCTTCTAACGATATTAATATGGCTATTACATACGTTGTACATAATCTGTATTGCTAGGTACCAATTCATGCGCATATGTTGTTCCACAAGCCGATTTGCATCTCACCTAGATTGCAAATCACGATGTAAACTTGGCAACAACATGTCTCGTTGTATTTGTTTGGGGTCTCTTACAAATAGACTCTGCCATGGCAAAAACCTGCTGACCATGCATTTGAGATTTAAAAAATGTCCCTTTTGGAAATACTCTCGAGTACAATGCTAACCCTCACAGTAAAGAATAATCTTCTACCCATCGCGATTCAGGGGGTGAGGTGGGGAAAATAAAAAAACCCAGCAATTTTGTGTAACAAGCACGATGGAAAGGTGCGGCAAACGTTATGGCACAGCATACACACGCGTCCGCTTGGAGGTTCTTGAAGTATGTTCATCCAGTTCTTTTGGTTGACCTTCCAGACCACGTCAAGCGGGCCAGGATTAGGGTGCAGTCAGTCTGCTGTCTCCATTGTAGTTTTCTGACCCTCATTGTAAAACAAATGTGAGTTCTTGCTTCAATATTAGTTATATGCAATCTGAAGACGTATTATAACATAGGAGGGATATGTGAAGGTCACGGTCACCGAGCTCGTGAAGGTCAAATGTCTAAAAAATATGTGAACTGTTGAAGAGATAAGGGTTAGAAGTAGTAATACTGAGGATGTTTTTCCCACGCCTCCCCTCCTCTCTCGAACAGTTCATGTGTTAATGCCTGGAAGCAATTTATGGGCGTTTTAATATGCCAATAACATGTGTATCAGGCCCCCATCATACTTTCAGCCATCTGTTCATGTCGTGTTTTCAACTTCCTTCCAAAGGTGCACAAAGCTGTCCGCTTGCATACAATGTTGTCGTACAATGTACTTACATACAGCGTTGACAAGCTTTGCACATCTGCTTCTTTCTTCAGAACCAATTTTCGACGTCGAGAGATTGCGGGACATAGCACCATATGAGTCCGACAACGATGAACGGCTCAGCTTCTTCCGCACGAACCAATTACAGAAGCCAAGGAAAAGATACCGTGAGTTCGTCCCCCGAAGCAGATACTCATACAACCAGCGTACAACCAATTTTGCAGAAAGTAGCGTCCCTATGGGAGAAAAAGCGTCACTTGAAAGGAAAGGTGCCATACTGGGGGGAGGGTGGACGAGTGTACCCCTCGATTGTGTTATACCAGAAGAGCCCCTCTAGGTACTTCCGTAGTGGCACCTCTCCAGGTACACTTGAGCCTCCTCGGAGAGGCGCCTTTTCCCCGCCGAATGGACGCTACCTTCATTTTTTGTGGGGGGGGGGGAAGTGCTCCACAGTAGTTTATGTTTCATCATGGTCTCAGTGGAGGTTCATCGAACAAAAGTAAGGCAAGTCTGTTGTCTGGCAGTGCAAGTCTAGCTTTCACTCGGTTTCGTGACAATTCGTTCGCACGTTAAATGGCTCCTCTCTCGAATACAGCAGTCGTTCTTGAAAGCCGCACCGTCATTAGAGTTATATATTTAATGATTAAATAACAATTGTACGATGACAAACGGCCTCAACACGCTAGCGGTGCGAACGATAGCAAAGGCACAGTCGCCACCTCAGCTCACACCGTACAGCGTCATAGTTCAGAGCCGTCTCACGCACGTACGTCCGCCTGCGCCGAAAGTTCCGAGCCGAATGAGGGCGACTATTGGTCCGGAGCGGGCACCACCACGTCAGAACCACCAACACAGACAACGCTATTGGCCAGAGACACTATGACGTAATACAGCCACACATTGACTCATGGCCGCGCCATCACGTGCTGCCTCCGACAAAGCCTTATAAGGTAGTGGGACGTGCGCCGGCCGTCGCGGCGCGTGACCAGCGCGTCAGAGACCGAATACGTCGGCGTCGACGTGGAGGTTCCAACCAGATGCCTAATCCCAGCATCCGTGGGATCCAAATGCATTGCAATGAGGGGTCCAACGCGAACTTCGTTACATTATGGTACTACGTGCTTTTACCTGACGGTCAGCGAGGGGTCCTTCTTTCCGATGAGGATGGCCTCCAGCACCTGTAGTCTTCGTCCATCTGGTTGCCTTTCCAGATATCTGGTCTATCTGGTTGCATTTGGGTTGCCTGGTATTCGATGTCAACGAATTTATGTTCAGGTAATCACTATGGTGTATCATAGTGTTTGTGTGTGTTTGTGTCGTCCTTTACTTTGCAAGTGCATAGTAAGGCGTCTGCCTGCTATATATACATACATGCACACATACATATACATATATATATATATATATATATATATATATATATGTGCATGCTTCTGTGACCAGACATATTACCCTAATATTTACGTTGCATGATCATTACCGCCTGATGCTCTACTCGTCATGAATTTCGCATACCATTTCGTAATGCCCCCAATAGCTATTTGTTCCGTTGATCCTCTCCTATTTCCAACTGCGGTGGAACCGAGTCAAAGATGGGAGAAAGCTTCAACCATGGCCTGGCTCGAGTTATAGTATATGTAAAGCAAAATGTGCTGATTATTCGTATTCAAGACGGACTACGATCTTCAATGAGATTATTTTTAGTGCCATTTTACGACGTTAAAAAAGTTTGCATGAAACTCATGAAACTCATGTAACTGTGCTCCGTCTGGCATTAGAAGCGTCCAGAGCGTCCAGCCCGTGGACGGAGCTATGTCAAATTACAGTGACGGCGGCTGGCACACTGCACTTTTCGATCACAGAAATTCCACAGACCTCTCGAGATGCGGAAGCAGGCGTGCACGAGACATCATCTGAACGTACCAGTCACGTGACTAGCTTTCCCTCCGTGTCACGGTCTCGAGCATAATGCTAGAGTTAGCTATTCCGTCGGCTGATGCTTGACCTGACCTGGCATGACACGACCCCACCGGGCAGTTGGTGTCGAGATACCGGACGAGATCGCCGGCGACGGCGGCGGCGGCGGCGGCGGCGGCTACATCGGCAGGCTGAAACAGCAGATGCAGAACAGCGGCAAGTGAGCGTCTCCGGCGGCGGAGGTGCCTCCGCGGTCGTTCCCGACAACTGGCCACTTCGGAGACGGCCCCCGGCGGCTCCAGTGTACATATCAAGGCGTCGCGGCGACCGCTCGCGTCTCGGGCGCACGACGTACCGGGCCCAGAAGCCGGACGGTCTGTCTCGGCGTTCGGGCGTGTTCTGCTACCTCTCAGGAATCGGGTCCGGGGCAGCGCAGCTCGCGACTCGGCCAGCGGTGCTGACTTGGCCGCCCACGCAGCGCCTCCACCGTCAGCTGGATCTCGCGCGGACCGCCGGCCGCGCTGGCAGCTGCCGCCGACGCGCGCCTTCAGCGCAGCGGTGTGAGCTCGATCAAAAGCTGTCAACGACTAAGTGTCCAACTTGCTCTGGAGTGGAAACAAATTGGAGCCGACCGTTCGCTACCGGCGCGTGTGGAAAGGATTCTGAACTCACGTCTGGCCATTTTATCAGGCTGGTTCCGGCTCTTCCTGTGTTATGTAGCTGTTTGACTATAATTGTAGGAATGGCACAATGGTTTCTGTCACCGAGACTTCTGGGTCACGCTGTTCATATCAATACTTTATTTCATGTCCCTTGCCAACAAAATAACATCATAATAGTGCTTGTTACGGTTATCTCTTGCCGGTGTTTGTCGAATTCGTCATGAGTGAGTTGTACATGTGCAATTTACGGTCTATGATAGTGCTTCTGTATTTTGTGCTTCAATTATCTGCGACTATAATTGATAGAAATCTGAGTATGTGACATGACACGATTGTTTTCAGTTGTGTAACGTGAGAATTGGATTGCAAAATATTGCATAATAAAGGAGCAGCAGGATACTGTAACATAGCGCACTGGCTTTTTGCCCTCCGGACGTGTACACGCGAATCTCTGGTTACCTAGTTACGCCTTAAGTTATTTAGGAAACCATTGTATATCTTCGGAATCATCAGCCACGATAGCGAATTTTCCTATATTCCTCCCCAAGCATGCAGTCTTGTGCGCCAACAAACTTGGCTTGTTAGGGAGATTCCACCACGGAAGGCGCTTGGGCAGCGGCAGCGCGACCACTTTTCAAACTATTGGACGGTATTTTCTAGAGGAGCAATGGTGAAAAAATTAGCCCTGGCGACAAAAAAGGACCGTGGTGTGAGCCACCAACAGGCTACTTCTGTGACTAGGGTGCAATGGTTTGCCAGGACGAGGAGCGCTCCTTGCGAAGGGAAATGTGGCTTCGCATGTGTCATAAAGCCATAAAGTTATACTGTTCAGACCTAATGAGAACCACAGTGGCCGATCTGGGAAGGGAAGATACTATAAGCCTGGACAACAAGATGCTCAGCATATTAACCAAAAATATATCCTAAATTATAAAGACGCCGCCTAATAGAACATCCTCCCATCCACCCACGTACTAGAACAAATATTACCTCATCCAACAATAATTTGAGACTAAAAATAAGATTCTCCAACCTGAAAAAAAAAACTTTCCAAGGTAAAACAAATAGCTTACTCGACTATCCGAGTAGGAGGCAGAAAATTTGTTCAACAAAGAATTCAGGGGACAGTAGTACGCGAAGGCATAGTTACCACTGAATCTACTTTTCCATTCCGGGACGACACATCCATGTTCCATCCATGTTTCAACATGGAGTAGATGTTGCAAGGATTAACATAACACAGCACTATGTTTAATGTAACGCTCGTTTCCTTGGCTGTGGGGAGACAGCCTTCAATTGGCGTGAGATGTCACCTGACGAGAATATCTAACTCGCCGTACGGACTAGCTTACTTTGAATTTGATGGGATTTTACCTTTCACTGTCTTACTTCTATGAATTGTTACCCGGCGAGAAATACGACATCGACTTAAGGACTAGCTTACATTGATATTGATGGGATTTTAGCTTTCATTTCCTCACTCAGCTTTCATTGCCTCACTCCTGACTATTTCCTTTTTTACAGCGCCATGGAAGGTGCGACAACGGCTAAAGCACTTGAGACGAAACTGGTTCATATGCGTGCAGTGTCGATGGTACTGATCGATACATTTATCTGGTTTTTGTATACGACCTTGGGTGGTCTATAGCATTGATACTCGTCATGACTTTTTTTCAACGAGCCTTGTTACTGTGCCTGTGTTATTAGATGGCAGGCATGGTCGATCTCCATCACATATGAAAGTGTGAAGCGCAAGGATTGCCCATTATTCTGAAAAACCGAAGTTTTGGTGATGGTGGAAAGCGACAGTCTTGGGCGCAAGGTAAGAACTTGAACATAACCTATTCTGAAAGTAGGCATTTACCTAGGTAGTTTTTTATGTGCCCAAGGAGAAAAAGGGGCTATATCTCCAAACAGTTGAATCTAAAAAAGACTCACTTTTCCAATTTGAAAAGATGATTTAGCTCAAGCTGCTTTTGAAGCTGGAAAAACTCAATTTTCCAATTTGAAAAGCTAATATAATTTTTACAGGAATGACCAATGACGCAGAGAATGGAGAACAAGATCAAGTCACTACATAGTTGCAATTTTAGTTATTCAGTCCTGAAAGTCCATCAGTGTATGCTAATGAGACGAGTTATACTGGAGCCGACTGTGGTAATGGAGATGGCTAGACGTTTATGAGAGATATTGTACGACGTAACCCATTAACCCGAAGAGGAGTTGCAAACCAGCGTGCTGCGACTTGTGTGGTGTTTGCCGAGTTGTACTGAATGAAGCGTGTTTGAGGGGCTGGGAATAGTACATTCCCACATTTGTGTGGGATCGTACATTTGCCCACATTTGCCCATCCAGCATGCATGACAAAATGCGGAATTGTTTCGGAAAATTAGAGAAAATCGTGCATTTGGAGTTTGGTGGGAGACAGTAGCCCAACGTTTTCCCCTCTGTCTATTTTAAGTACATTGAATGAGGACTCCCCACAACAACAGCACGCAACCTATTCTGTTGACCACCCACGCTTTGACTAAAAACGTGCTGTCGCTTAATGGTCCAACACCTTGTCTTGTCTAACTTGAATTGATGACTAATATGTGATATTGTAGTTACAAGAACATCATTCAGATCGACCTGATTTAACTCTTTAACGATTTTATTCATTTCATCCTCATTACCCCATTATTGATACCTATACCTGAATGAGTCAAAATCTAAAGCCACAAGCCTTTCGTCATATTCGAGGCTGCCTATTCCACTCGCTTTGATCTGCATGCTTTCCAGTATATATATATATATATATATATATATATATATATATATATATATATATATATATATATATATATATATATATATATATATATATATATATATATATATATATATATATATATATATATATATGTATATATATATATATATATATATATGTATACATATATATACATATGCATGTTATATATATATATATATATATAGGTGAGGGCAAAAGACGGTGTAAGGGCCCGTTCAGAATACTCCTAGTGGCATATCGTGAGATACGTAGTTCATTACTTCCTCACACTATTCATTACTTATACCTCACACTACTATAATGATTCCCAGCATTCTGATTGCCCGGCTCTCAGCCGAGGAATACAGTTTTTTTCTGTCCTAGGTCATAACTAACACAACTAAGTTCCTATTCTCTTCCACAATATCTAGTTCCCTACCTCCCATTGTATGTCCGAATGTCTCAACTCCAGGCCTCAGACACAAACCCTTACGCTTTTATGGCTGAAAGGCACCTGCCATTGATCAGGCCCACTTTTAGGTCCTCCAAGTCTAGTTGAACATTACTAGATTGATCACCTGTTAGCCACTCCTACCAGCTTGATATAATCAGCTAATTTGAACACCCTATTCCTCAACCCTACCTCAGTGTTGTTCACAACGATTATAAAGATAAATGGACCTAGAACAGAGGCCAGTGGCACTTTTCTCATACGCGTTCATTCAGTCTTTTAGACACCTTAACACACCTGAATTTATTTCTAGCTATTGTATGTGCTTATATATTTATTTCGGAGTTAATATATATTGGATTCTTAAATACCTGCATCTTTAATACCAGTTTCTGTTTTATTTCCTTGCTCAGCCACGTAGGATGCTTATCCTTGTTTAATCTAATCTGGCTGTTGATTATGAACTTACCTTGACCTTGAACAGTTCACATTTTAGCGTTCTTCACCTTTTATAGGCATCTAAATCCATTAATAGCTATTCCTAGTTAATTTCATTCAGGATGATGCTGGACTCATTCAATTCCCTCTGCCAACATTTGGAATTAATCTTGTAGTGATTACTGACCAGATCCTACACTTCCAACATATATGGGAAAGCGTGTGATGTTGTGATCACTATTACTACATCATTTTTTTTCTCTCTCTCCATATCTCCATATAATCTGAAAGGCTGTTGTAAGCGAATGGTCAAGTCTAGGCTTTGGCTGGATGAGACAAGGATGTAGTGAAACGGTACTGGACTGTCCGACTTTCGAAGTCATCCAGGACACTATTAAATTGCAGAGGTGCGGAATGTAGCTTCTAGGGGATCGTCGTACACCTGTGAGGAAGAGGTGCTGTTTTGTGTACTTTTGGGGGGCAAGCACCCCTTCAATGTTGGTTTTTCCTCCTGCAATAGTTTCATCTGTTAGCATGGGACCCTATGGAGTGTACTCCCATTCAAATTAGGTTTGCCCATTGCCTTCATACATTGTGCCCCTCCCGCAAATAATTTTCAAAAATCAACACCAGTGCTGAGAAGGGTTGTTAAAGTACCCTCCTATACCCTCCTATAGTGTCATCTGAAGCCATAGATCGACCGTTTTTCATCATATATCAACCGCACAAAATCAAATGATCGTAGAGGCGTCTTGACCAACGCAGCTCGTAAGGTCAATTTGACCCCATCCCACCTCCAAGCTTTTCTCGTGATTCATTTCGAAACCGCTGGAGATATCCAATGAACCATTCCGAGAGCAAACGAATGATATGGAGCTAGTCGTCAACTGTCCTGTCGCTCGGCTGCTTTAATAATGGCGCCTTGTAGTTTCTGTTCCCAGTGGGCAGTTATGTTTGGCGACTACAGGTACGTAACTAAATTGGAGCGTAACGTAATCGTCTGTGGGAGCGCCACGGCGATGACAGAAAGGCAATTATTATGGCCGCCGATGCTGTTGTCGGTCCACTAAGAACGCCTACGAGCCCCTATGGACGCTTACGGACCCTTATGAACGTATGTGTGCACGTGCAGATGCCTATGGGTTTTTGCGAACGACTGCGGACCCTTGCAAACGTGCGTGACTTTTGCGGATGTTCACGGGCTCATGAGAATGTCTACGGATCCCTACGAACGCCTATAGGTCAAATACGACGCATATGAGCTTTTACGGATCCCCAAGCATGTATGGTCCATTGCAAATGTCTGCGGGACTTTACGATCGTGTACGAATGGGTGCTAGCTCTTACGAGCGTCTACGGGCACTCACAAGTGCTTACTAACCCAGGGCCGAATACTGAATCACCGTGGTTCCCAATGACCTTTTGACATCCTACATCTAGAAGCATGCTTAGATGGTCTGCAATCATGATTTAGGAATGCAGTGCCACGTTTACTTACAGTATCATGTTTGTCTACAGTTCCGCGGCATGAGGAGATCCGATGATCCGATAATGATGATACCCAAATGCAGATAAAAAACAACCTTTTCAGGGAAATAGAGTTGGTTCCTTTCCAAACAGAGCAGCCGAAATCAGGAAACTTTAAGATTTGTAGTGGTGCTCCAAACCCCTTTGCAAAATTCGGTTGGACAATTCCTAGCTATGCCCTTGGGTGACTGCATTGCAAATTATTGTATTCCGGAATCCGGGTTGCGATCGTAGTGATCATGTTCTTTCCAAAACAATATTGAGGTAAGGATTTTTGCTGGATACAATCACTGGGTATTATAATTTTCATCGGGTTTCCATTGATACCATTGGCATTCTACTTAACACGCGCCCTGGAGGGGGGGCGAAATCCGCCACCCCTCCGGTTTTTCGTAGATAACTCCAGATTTTACAAGCCGATATACGCCATTGTTTGTGTACCTGCTTATAAATGACCGACGCGTTGCTTAAAGTAAGAAAAAGGAAAATCGACCGAAAATTTTTCGAGTTAGAGGTCTCTAAAGTAAAAAAAAATCAGCGCCAGACCACAAATATCGGCGCTGATGCCTTTCCCTTATATTGGCAAAAAGAAAGTGGTCTTGGCAAAACTAGCGACTTGTTTGGTGTACATTGTTAAGCTATATTGTTTCAAAGTCATGTCAGGTCACCGAGGTCAAGTCAGGTCAAGTTTATGACAGGTTAACACACGCCCTGGAGGGGATGGCGAAATCCACCCCACCCCTCAGACTTTTCGTACATAACTCCATATTGTACTGGCCGATATACGCCATGTTTTGCGTACCTGCTTGGAAATGATCGGTGCATTGTATAAAGTAAGAAAAATAAAAAATTTCCGGGAACTTTTCAAGTTAGGGGCGATAAATTAAAAACAATTAGCAGCGCCAGACCACAAAAATCGGCGCTGATGCGCTTCCCGTATATTGGCAAACGGGAACTGTTCTTGACAACACTAGCGACATGTTTGATGCATTTTGTTATGCTATATAATTTAAAAGTCATGTTAGGTCGCCGAGGTCAAGTCAGGTCAAGTTCATGACAGGCTAATAGAACCAAACTTGGTCAACTGGAATGTTGTCAAAAATGCAAATGACTGTCATGCGATTGATGTCACTACATGTTACTCCCTACACATCCCGAAATCTACTGTTTGTCATTGTGTATCTAAGCGTTTCCATACTTTATTCATGTATTTCACTCCTTTCTTTGCGAAGCCGATTGTGCCGAACCGCCCAACGGAGCAGTCGGGTGGGCAGCCCGGTTCCGGTAACTGGAGCAGGTAATGACCTGCTAAAGTGCTCCTATATAGGTGACCTGAGGTCAAATGCCGGATCTGGCATCTGTATTGCATCATTATTAATGTCCAAAACATGATTAATGCCAATTTTAGAACATTTAAACACAATAAGAGCGAGCCATAACATTGACAAGCCAATTCTCGCAAAACCAGAACATTTTGCTATTTTGACCTCATTTGACCTTGAAGGTATTGACCTAAGGTCATGAAATTTGCACGCAATAGAGTTCGCTATGGTGCCCATCCACAGTACGAATTTCGTTGCTCTAGCTTCAGTAGGAGCCGAGATCGTAGGGCGGCGGAATCCGCCCCCCTCCAGTGCGCGTAATTTTCCGAGGCCCTCCAGAGCGCGTGTTAACAAATTGTGAGTAGTAATGATATATTATGTAACGCACCGTGCCATAATACCCAATTTCAATGCTGTGCAACATCAAATCACAAGTTTCAGAAAGCACTTATACACGCATCAGTCACAGTTTATCATACACCACATCAGTACCTGCCTACATCAAATACAATAAATTCAATTGGAGACAAAACATATCAATCTAAATACATATAGTAACACCAATTCGAGCACACATGAATGTACCTGACAGGTGTCAGTATATCATAAGATGATGCGGAAGCAAATAGCCTAATTATCATGGCCTTCAGCTCAGGTAGAACCGAACCAGGGAGTGTATGCCGCCCCTCCCCATCGAGCTAGGGCTAATAATTACAGGCCAGAGGTTGGTGGCCCGACGAAAGGGCACAACTGCCTCGTGCAGCACCTACCCCGTTCTCTCCAAATACCTTCGATCAATTACTGGCCCACTTAGAGAACCAGGCATCACTTTCGGGAGTGGGGGTGGAGGGGGGATTTTTGCTTGGCATGGCATTGTTCAAATATGCACATGGACAATCTTTACCTCCTCAGATTTGTTTGTTTTTCGTATAAAGAGGGAAAACAATATTACAGTTTTAGTTTCTTTGAAGCACTGGAATGCGTAGCCAGTCCCTGCTGTGCGACCAATTTTGGGGTGGGGTTTGACCAAAATGGCTCCCCGCGAGAGTCTGCCGGTGCCTTGCCCGCGCTCCACCTCGAACAGAAATAAAACGTATACGAAATCGGTACAATAGCCAACATGAGCTTGACACGAGTCGACGTCGGTGCATATCGCCGTCAGCCTTTCACTAGTCCTTGTGCATCCTTTTAACTACTTGTGCAGGAGCTGCCAAAACGTATCATGCTTTTAGATATTTGGAGTGCGTATCTTGGCTTTTCCTTTCTAGTCTTGCAGCCATATGCGCCGTGAATCATCCGTCAGTTTCGGTTGACAGTTAGCCCGGGCTAAGCTCGCCTATCCTCGGCTAACAAAGCGCGACGCTGTTAGGCGGCGCACGCGTCTTCAGCCATGACTTACGGTCATGACAGCGACCTGAAGCGACATCGCCGCAGGCTCCCAGACGGATACGATTTACACAGACTACAGTTCCGCTTCTCAGAGTGGCGACCATCAATTTTCATTCGCTGGCTCAAGCCTGCCCGTCATGTTTAACACACGGCCTATCTTGACTAGAATCACATCCGTCTGGCAGGCAACAGCGGGCGGTTGTGCATGACCGGTTTTCGGTGTGGGCGCCTGCTTTGTCGGGGTGCACTGAGAGCGTTTTGCTCTTTACTTTGATGTTTGCCTGATATTTTCATATTCTTGGACTCCAAACTTTATGAGAATGTACCACAGACCAAACTTTATGAGAATTTGCCAATGACCTACAGGGAGTGGGTCACCAAGCTGACCTTTGACCAGATTTTAAAAGTACTTTCTGTCAGATATTAACCCGCGCCGTCTTTCCCGTCAAATCCTCACACCCCGTCTCGGGGGGGGGGGCGGTTGAAGACCCCCTCTAAAATCCAAACTAAGCATCGCACGAAAATGAAAGAGGTGTCATCGGAAAGCGCTCGACGAGTAGGGTCCGGGTCCGCCCTCCAAAATAATTTTCCCTCAAAAGTGACGTCACCAGGGGGGCTAGATTTTCATCACTTTTCATGACTTACATTATGTTTTTGACTCTGGGGAGTTCATTTTGAGGGATATATGAAAAAACAAAATTTATTTGGAATGAGAATAGGACAGCGAAATCGACCAGGGCCATATTTTTTGCCCGCCCTATTTTTCTTTTTGAAATTTCAAAATTTTGAGTTTTCAAGTTTTCTTTAATTTTCCTTTTTCAATGGGCAGAGAAGACCGAGAAACGTTGTTGGAAGTCAACTTGCCATTAAATAAAATGCTTACTTTAGCCAGAATCATGTATTTAAACTGCAATTTGGCAAATACGCAAAATGTATATGTAGTCAAAAACGAAAAAAAAAAACTTCCACTCGTACGTTTTGCTACATCCGTAAAAATAAGCAAATGCTGAAAGTTTCATTAAAATGTCTGTATCCGTTAAAGCGTGACGGCTGGTTGAACATTTTTGGAGGTGACCTCACTTGACCTTGACTAACTCGTTGAGCCTAGATGACCTGACCTAAAATTTTTGAATCAGCATGTCAAATTTATGTGGGAAAGGGTATGCCAAATTTGGGCGCGCTGCCGCGCGCCGTTCCTCCGCTATCCGCGAAAAACCTGAGGAGGGCAGTTGAAGACCCCCGAGACGGGACGCATTAAATCATAGCAGTGCAATTATGGCGGAACATATCGTTGTGAGATTACATGATTTTGTAGCATTTCAAGACATATTTTGAGGCGTCGTTTTCTAATACCACGCTGTGACGATTTTTGTTTAGATTATGGCGATTTTAAGCATGCTCAGACTTTGACCAGTTTTGAAACGCATATATTTTTGTTAAGCGACATGATCTTTCATAAATGGGGAAAATCGCATGGCGATACTCACTTTTTGTTATGGTGTAATTCATTTTCGTTTAAATGAATCGATCACAGCTCCATCTATTGAACGAATAGGAAAGCATATTTGTCAGCAGTTTTTTGCCGTTTACTTTTTGCCTGGAATAGCGCCGACTTCACGGTTCTCAATGCAAACGCCAGCTAAGCAAGCTTTCTTGATGCCTTGATGCGGTTTCCTGATACGCTCTCTCACCGAATTGTGCTTCACGTTGGCATATCACTGACAGACACTGGGGACGCAAGCTCAAGACTGTGGCGCCTCAGAACTATTGACAGGGAGTACTTCACGGCTATTGTTGGCAGGGTAGACTGCGGCGCTTCACAGCTATCATTGAAGGGTTCACACACATCACTGCTATCATCTGTGCATGCCTCTCCACAGCTTTCATTGGCAGGATATACCGTAATGCTTTACAGCTATTATTGACAGAGGATACTGTGCGTGCTGCTTCACCTTCGGGCTTCCCGTTGCAGTTTACTAGGATGACAGCAAACCAGCATCCAGAGACACCAGGTCACGTTTGCGATCTTCACGTAGCCATTTACCCTGCAGTTATACAGTGAGAGTCGGCTTTATGCTGCTTCTGCCCTGCACCCCTCAGTCGGACAGACAACATTGGCAATTTCAATTGCAGTATAGTGACAGTCGACCACTCAATGGATTTCGGATTTAAGCAATATTGTGTTCGCTTGAGGAGCTGGAAGAAGCGCGAGTACAAGGGATATAGCGGAGGCGGGGCGGGGGTAGTCACCGTGGAGACAGGGAGGTTACAATAGTGAAAAAGTGAACTTCAGGAACAAATCATTTAAGAGCAAAAAGATGTCTTAAAATTACACTAAAAGAAGTTTACCAACGTTTTAGCTGTGTTGATTTCATTAGGAAAAACGGCTTCAAACATGTGACACACACACAACTGCATGGCTTAAAACGTGTGAAAACACAACGGAACACAATGATTCACTATGCAATGCACTGGAGTTTTAAGCTTTTCATGCTGGATGGACGACCGACACAGACAAAATGTAAGCAACAAGCGCCAGCCACTCGACCAAATTCAGTAAGCCGATCCTCCTAGCCGCCATGTCAGCAGTATTTCAATGCAGCCATTCTTAGCGCCAATAGCAAGATTGTGCGCAATCAGCTGACCTGAACTTAGCTCCTCAAGCGTGCTTTTGTTCGGCTGCTACACGTGCCCAGGAACGGCCACGAATTGTGTGACTGCCTTTTTTCTTGACCACCCGCTGGCTTTTCCCAATTGAACCAATTAATAATGTCGGACCTGTTGTGAAACCATCGAGTTGGGCAAAAAGCCGTCGCAAACTTTGTTCATTTGAGTGGTGCTAAGTCAACGGAATAGCCCGCCCTCAAAAGGCTCAAGTGTGCGGGACGCACCTGCTGTTTTCCCGGCGGTATACCTGCAGTCCATCCGCACCGACAGCGAGCACGTTTGCTCCGAGTTCGTCAACCACTGACTACAGTTCCTGATAAACGCTTTCCGATTTCCGACAAATGGAGGGGGGGACAGAACACGATACATCAGACACCGGGTTGAACAAAACACGACTGATGCCTATTGGACCTATTGCAGGGCTTGTGTTATGTTGTGCGTTATTCGGCGCATTAACGGCGACAAACTGCAAATGAATGCTGCTTTCAATTACCTACACTTTCGCCCATGGCTGGTGTTGTGATCATCTATCTTAAGCAAAAATTAATAGCGGCATAGCCGAAGGGTATACAGTAACGCAACACTCATCGTTCATGGGAGCCCATGCAGGCTACCAGGTACTGTTAGATGTAATCGGATTTTGGCAGGCTTTCATCCTGCCGAAATTTGATTACACCTAAGATCTTAATCGTCTGAGAAAAATCGGCAACTGTCGCTGGAAAACAAGGACAGCACGCAATCTGTACACCTCGCCTTTCGAAATTGAACACAAAATCCCACCCACCCTAGGACACCCAGATGGGCGGGGACGTTGACACACCCTAGCACACCCACATGGACCCCAGTATCCTATGAGATCGTTACCGAGCGAATTGGCCGCCCCTGTCAGTGGTCGGTTCAATGGAGACGGAAGTCCAGCCCAGATAAACGTATGCTTTTGATTCACTCATCACTCTACTCGCTCCATTCAACTCACCCCGCGCTCACTTGTGCTTGTGAGTGGTCGCTCACTTGTGCTTGTGAGTGGTTGCTCATTTATGCCTGTGAGTCGTCGCTTATTTGTGCTATGACGGACGCCATAGCCGACGAACGCAACGACAGGGGGACAGTCACGAGGGAGCTGGACATCTTCGTGAACGGACCGGTGACATTTGGGACACGCTTCGATGCGTGCAGTCGTCAAGCAAATGAATGAGTCACTCGGACCTATGATGCAATCGTTTCGTCAAACAGGCAGTCACGGTAGATCCCTCTAGCCCGCGTGACGCCGAGCGAAATGTAGCAGCCTATTGCGCCAGTGTGCGTTCGATTCTCGAGTTGTGTAGCGGGATGCGGGCGGGAGCGACACAAACACATCGGAGCAGATCAGAAAGAGCTCAACATCAGCGTTCTATGCCGCCCTGGTAGCTCAGTTGGTTAGAGCGCTGGCCTGCACCGGTCTCCCCTGTATTGGCAACACAGGGTTCGAGTCGCTTCGCGCGCTCGCATTTAGCCCCCGGCCGGGAGTGTCAGTTGGCAGCTGGCCCGATAAGGCCGGGGACGAGCTACCGGGCGGCCGTGTCGGTGCATTGGCGGCACGTTAAACTTTCGGTCTAAATTCTGTCGTTGAACTGGAGCTCACGGATCGAGTGGTGGGGCCAGGATTCACGCAACAAGCTCTGCTTAGCAATAGAACCCTGGCTCCTCAAGACACCCCAGCAACAACTGGGATCAAATTTATTAATTTAAAAAAAGAAGAAAAAAGATGACTCGGTGGGCATTGTCTGCTAAAAGATGTACTGCTGCGCTGGGGTGAAATATTTGAGTGCTATAAGCTCGTACCGCTAGCGGTAGACTGATGCAGCATTATGTGATGCTTCTACGTATTTTTCACTGTCATTCTATGTTCATTCATTGTTCATTCTACATTTCTCCTGAAGCACCTAGGTCATGCTGCCACGCACCAAGCCGACGGACCTTCGTGGAGGCTGGCCGGCGGTCGGTCGGTCGGCGTTGCACCCCAGAAATTCCTATGCTTACCAATGGATTTGGGAAATTATTGTTGCATGCGATGCACTGTTGAATTTGTAACAGCCATACAATTTCAATAAAATATCCCTGCTCGATTATGCTATATTTTCGAGTAAAAATGGTTGGATAGGGGGACTCCGCCCCCTTTTCGGCGCGGGTTTTAACACATTCCTGCCATCAGGGATATGTAAGTTAGTGAAGTATACAGAACTTAAGTGAAGGTAAACTAAGCTAACTATATGCCGGATATCCAACAATTAATCAGCGAAGTCGCTGATTTTCGGAGCCATGCCCGAACGACGTGAAAATGATCAGAGCTAGGTACTCTCAGAGTTCGGTGAGGAGCCTCGCCTTGGAGTCCAAACTACCACATAGGAATCCAGTTAACCTGATCGGCCATGTACCCTCAGGTGAATTCTAGCTACGCCTTCTCGTATTTAATTCAACGTGGCCATGGAAATGAGTCAACGTTAATCAGACGGAAGCTGCCTGCAGTAAAGCTGCCAACGTAAAGCTGCCTGCAGACCATCTGCCACTGCTAGCCTCAAACAGAGGGAGCATTCATGGCCACGTCAGGAACAATGGCGGTGGTACCGTGCGGCAGCTATAACAGGAATCTTCTTTTTTCCATTGGCTGATAGTGATCGATGTGCAGAACTCGGCTGCGACAATCGCTGTGATCAGGAGCGATGGCCAACCTGACGGTTTTCCGCCAGCACAACTTTCCTTCAGAACTGGCGAGACCGTGTGGTGTATGACCGTGTGGTGTATGACCGTGTGGTGTATGACCGTGTGGTGTGTGACCGTGTGGTGTATGACGTGTGGTGTGTGACCGTGTGGTGTGTGACCGTGTGGTGTGTGACAGTGTGGTGTGTGACCGTGTGGTGTATGACCGTGTGGTGTGTGACAGTGTGGTGTATAACCGTGTGGTGTGTGACAGTGTGGTGTGTGACAGTGTGGTGTATAACCGTGTGGTGTGTGACCGTGTGGTGTGTGACCGTGTGGTGTATGACCGTGTGGTGTGTGACAGTGTGGTGTGTGACCGTGTGGTGTATGACCGTGTGGTGTGTGACCGTGTGGTGTGTGACCGTGTGGTGTATGACCGTGTGGTGTGTGACCGTGTGGTGTGTGACCGTGTGGTGTGTGACCGTGTGGTGTGTGACAGTGTGGTGTGTGACAGTGTGGTGTGTGACCGTGTGGTGTATAACCGTGTGGTGTGTGACCGTGTGGTGTGTGACAGTGTGGTGTGTGACCGTGTGGTGTGTGACAGTGTGGTGTGTGACCGTGTGGTGTGTGACCGTGTGGTGTGTGACAGTGTGGTGTGTGACCGTGTGGTGTATGACCGTGTGGTGTGTGACCGTGTGGTGTATGACCGTGTGGTGTGTGACAGTGTGGTGTATGACCGTGTGGTGTGTGACCGTGTGGTGGTGTGTGACCGTGTTTTATGTGGCCGTGTGGTGTGTCATAACCGTGTGGTGTGTGACCGTGTGGTGTATGACCGTGTGGTGTATGACCGTGTGGTGTCTGACCGTGTGGTGTATGACCGTGTGGTGTATGACCGTGTGGTGTATGACCGTGTGGTGTATGACCGTGTGGTGTATGACCGTGTGGTGTGTGACAGTGTGGGTGAGTGTGTGACCGTGTGGTGTATGACCGTGTGGTGTATGGACCGTGTGGTGTGTGACCGTGTGGTGTATGACCGTGTGGTGTGTGACAGTGTGGTGTATGACCGTGTGGTGTATGACCGTGTGGTGTATAACCGTGTGGTGTGTGACCGTGTGGTGTGTGACAGTGTGGTGTGTGACCGTGTGGTGTGTGACAGTGTGGTGTGTGACCGTGTGGTGTGTGACCGTGTGGTGTGTGACCGTGTGGTGTGTGACAGTTGGTGTGTGACCGTGTGGTGTGGTGTGGTGTGTGACCGTGTGGTGTGTGAGTGTGGGTGTGACGTGTGGTGTATGACCGTGTGGTGTGTGACCGTGTGGTGTGTGACAGTGTGGTGTGTGACAGTGTGGTGTGTGACCGTGTGGTGTGTGACCGTGTGGTGTATGCCGTGTTTATGTGGCCGTGTGGTGTATAACCGTGTGGTGTATGACCGTGTGGTGTGTGACAGTGTGGTGTATGACCGTGTGGTGTATGACCGTGTGGTGTATGGCCGTGTGGTGTATAACCGTGTGGTGTGTGACCGTGTGGTGTATGACCGTGTGGTGTGTGACAGTGTGGTGTATGACAGTGTGGTGTATGACCGTGTGGTGTGTGACCGTGTGGTGTGTGACCGTGTGGTGTATGACCGTGTGGTGTGTGACAGTGTGGTGTATGACCGTGTGGTGTGTGACCGTGTGGTGTGTGACCGTGTGGTGTATGACCGTGTGGTGTGTGACAGTGTGGTGTATGACCGTGTGGTGTATGACCGTGTGGTGTATGACCGTGTGGTGTGTGACAGTGTGGTGTGTGACCGTGTGGTGTATGGCCGTGTGGTGTATGGCCGTGTTTTATGTGGCCGTGTGGTGTGTGGCCGTGTGGTGCATGACCGTGTGGTGTCAGGTCGTGTGGTGCGAATGACATGGCTATCATATGTCATGATACCTGTCATAGTCATTGCCACAGGCCACTATCCACTTGAGATGACCGCTGCCACAGGCGACTATCCACTTCAGATGACCGCTGCCACAGGCGACTATCCACTTCAGATGACCGCTGCCACAGGCGACTATCCACTTCAGTTGACCGCTGCCACAGGCGACTATCCACTTCAGATGACCGCTGCCACAGGCGACTATCCACTTCAGATGACCGCTGCCACAGGCGACTATCCACTTCAGATGACCGCTGCCACAGGCGACTATCCACTTCAGATGACCGCTGCCACAGGCGACTATCCACTTCAGATGACCGCTGCCACAGGCGACTATCCACTTCAGATGACCGCTGCCACAGGCGACTATCCACTTCAGATGACCGCTGCCACAGGCGACTATCCACTTCAGATGACCGCTGCCACAGGCGACTATCCACTTCAGATGAGCGGCACCGAGCGCATTTATTTGCTTAGAGAGCTACACACTTCTTATGCGCAATAGGCAATTTGTATTGTACAAAATGCACAAAAAGCAATGCATGAACTCATGTACACTAACACTCATGGATGGATGAAGTTGCAGAATAGGGTATTGTCATCACACCGACATATTCAGTATGTACACTTTGTGCGCAGATCCTAAGTTTCAATAGTTACGTCCCTTGGGCTCTATAATTTCCCACGGTGGTAAACATTGCATCCCGGAGCTGCTTAGCGATCGATATAAACAACACAGCCTCATAAAGATAAGTGCATGCAACCACCTCCACTGATGAACGCTTCATTGACTCATGATTTGAATCTGTTGACATAGCACCGTGTGACAAATCATGCCAGTGAGAGCAAAGGCCAATGCGACTCTCAGGCAGAGGTTAGCTCACAGGATTCCCACGCTGGTCCTTTCGCAACCCGTTGTTCTCGCTATGAGAGTATCTCAAGTTAGTTGTAGCATGCTGACAATTTGATTACAACTTTCGAATCTTCCTTTACGATTGGTGATCCAGAAGGACACGAAGTATGGTATTCACATTCCACTGATGTACCAGAATACTATTGTAAATAATACATTATGATTCAAACTTTTTGCATATCATGGAAGTGTTCATTCATAATCAAGGTATGATTATGCGTCTAATACTAAAATCATTGAATGCTCATCTTCCAGTTCTTGTCTTGAAAATAGCTTGAACTTAAATTTTGCATCGGAGAGCAACACCAAAGTACGCAAATGAAAAGGAATGCGCGAGCGTGATAATCTTCTAACCTGCGGGCTCAATGGCACATACACATCGTAAGCAGGCATATATGAACTATTGTTGAAGAGTGGAACAGTCTGAATGAGAGCATAATGGCGATTATATGCGGTATTACATTTAAAGTTCAAACATTCTCTGACGAATGCCTAACGTTTTTGCCTGGTACAATTCTCAAGGAAAAATATGCGAACAATTTGATCCTATTTCATCATCCTCGTTGACTATCGAGGACAAATAAAGATCGCGTTCACGCCCTGTCTGCCCTTGAACACGGCTGAAGCTTTTGGTGGGGTCTGGGCCCCACCATCGCCTTTTGGTGGGGCTTGGGTTCCAGCATCTTTTGATTGGCCCCACCAGCTTCTTTTGGTGAGGCCTGAACTCCATCGTTTTTGGGTTGACCCCAGAAACGTCTTGCTGTCTTAGCATGGGACTCTACAAGATGAGCCCCACTTACCAAATTGGCAGCATTCTTTGCTGTCATTGGGCCCCAACAATAATTTTCGAACTCTTCAACCCACGCTTGAGGTAGGTGCTATACTTAAACGTTTGGCGTTCAACAGGGAACGACTGAAAACTAAATGTAATAATGTATGCAACAACCATCCAATGCTCGTTCATACTGATGACTTAACATCAATAGTCTCGCTACAGGGGTGTCAATTTATGATGACCACGGGAGTGAGGGGTGGGGGTGGAGGCTGAACATTGTATTGGACCAGGATGCGACCTTATTGAGCAGGCCAGCCCAGACGGTGCCATATTCAATAATGAAAAACATTGTGATCCGAGCCGAAGGGGGGGGGGGGTCACAAATAGCTGCAATAAACATCCGTGTTCTGGATGGAAACCTGCTACAGAACTGGGTGGTTTTGGCCTGCGTACAAGTTGTCAAGGTCAGAATAGAATGCATAGCTATCGAAATCGGGGCCGTCCCTGAAATCTGTGAAGGGTGGCCCAATGCCTTCGTTCGCCGGTACTCCCGTGAAATCAGTGCCAGGTCCCGTGAAGTCAGTTCCAAGTCCCGTGAAGCCATTGTCAGGTCCTGCGAAACCGTTGCCAGGTCCTGCGAAACCGGTGCCAGCCATCCCCATCGCACCGCCAGCAAAGCCTCGTCTGTGACCCTGGCCGGTGCCAAAACGACGGATATGCCCTCTGTTTCTGAAGCGACCTCTTCGTGTCCCGCCCGGCCCGGCAGAGACACGTCCATTGGCGATAAGATCGCGCATGCGTGAAACGGAAGAAGACTGGTTTCTTGAGAAGCCATTGCGTCTTCGTCCGGAACGAGATGCCTGGTTCGCGCGTGGTTCCTGCGACGTCTGACTCCCTTGAGCTCTGCGATTGCCTGTTAAGACACCGATGGACCGCAAACCTGAGCCGAATTTCCCGGCGGACGCTGCCTGAGCGCGCCGCGAGCCGTGACGACGCCGGGTGCCACCACCTCTTCGACCGCCGAGAGGCCGGTCGGGAGTGTGCTGCGGCCGACGAGATCGGCCGCCACCGCCTCCGTCCGCGCGGGGGGCTTCAGCGCCGGCTGGCCCCCGGCGGCGCACGTCCAGAACGGGTCCGCGGGCGTTGCGGTCGGCCTGGCCCGGGTCGCGATCAGCGGCCGCGGCGGCGCCGGCTGCAGTCTTGACGGCGTGAGTCTTCCTCTCGAGGTCGACGGCCGGCTGTCGACCGCCGGCGATCCGCTGGTCGGCGAGGCGGTCCACCGGGTCGGACCGGGACGAGCTGCCGTCGACTGACAGGCCGCGAGCCTGGCCGGAGGTTCCGCCCACGCCGGACGGCGTGCGGCCGTCAGAGTGGGACCGGTCCGGCGGTGTCAGGCCGGTCAGATCGATGGTGGTGAAGCGAGCTCCAGAGCCGACGGCGGGCGCTCCCGAAGTCTCGGTCTGCGACTCCACGCGACCGACAGAATAGACGGCACCTCGGGAAGAAGGCGAAAGCTGATCGGCAACGCCAGGGGACACCCCTGATATCACCTTTTGGACTTCTCGCAGCTGATCGGGCCGAGGGTCTCCCGTTGATCTAGATTTCTGGCCAGCACCATGGACTGGTTCTGGTGATGGGTTAATGGTGCTCAGCACCGTCGGGTGGTCCGATTGTGAGCTCCTGCCGGCGTCGCCTGGCACTTCCTGTCTGGCCGGCGAGGAGTCCCGAGCAGGGAGGTGGCTAATCCGGGGCCATTTTATCCGGCTATTGGCGAGGCCGCGCGCACCTCCGCGACGCCTCCCGGCCGGGTGACCCTGGTCAGCGTGTACGACGTCCACGGCTGTGCCGACGCGCACGACACCGGCCGGGACGCCCAGGTCGCGCGGCTCATTCGCCTGCGGACGCGGCTGCGCGACCTGCCCTTCCGTGTACTCCTGATGGCCGCCGCCGGAGCCGGATTCTGCGCGCGCCGACACGGAGGGTGAGCGACCGCTTCCGCCGCTCGCCGTAGGGGAGCTGCCGCTGATGACGACGTACGACGGCGACGCGTCTGTCGTGGCCAGTCTGTCGAGAGAGCCGGCGTCCAGACCCCCGCCGTATTGTCCCGGCGCGTGTGTGACCGACGCGGGCGCTGTCACGATGGGAGATGGTTGTGCTTCGCTGTAGGAGCCTATGCTGATCTCAGGATGAGAGAGGCTCGCCGGGGCATAGTCAGGAACCAAACTGGATTTGTCTGGAGAGGTAGCTGAAGTGCCAGGCGATGCCACTGCGGAAGTGTCTTGCACAACTTGATGAATGTCGGAATGGGAACTCCCTGCGGGGACAGCAGCACCATGAAGGGACGCGTCAACTATGTAGCGAACCGGGAAGACCGGTGTCACCTTTTGACCACCGTGATGGACTCCATGACTGGCAGCAACGCTGATGCCCAAGTCGGTAATCGATGGCTTGCGCGGCGGTAAATAGCTGGTGCTGAGGCGCTTCGCTCTGCTGGAGAGAAGCAGGGCCTCAAGCGCTGACTCCACTGCCGGATCAAAGCCACCACTTCGTCCCTGCTGGATCAGCTGGGCGATGTCTTCTGTCAGCGTCAGACCAGCGGCGCTTTCAGGCCGATTCGGACCAGCGCCGCCGGCTCCGGGCGGCGACAAACCGTGAGGCGGCATACTGTGCTGGCGCTGACTTTGATGGGACGCGCTCTGCATATACGGATCCTGCGCGTGGGAAGGGTTTTGAGGTGGACTGTACGCTGGTGGACTGTACGTTGGTAGGCTGTACGCAGATTGACTCAGTGTGGGCTGACCCTGAACTGAGGGGCTGGGAGTCATACTCCGTGGGGGCGCATTGTAGGGCGGCTGACTTTGTGGAGGTGGATCAAATGGAGGCTGACCGTTCACAGACGAACTGTGCAGAAATGAAATGGGCAAAAGCTGAGTGTTCAACGGCGAGATCTGCAGTGATGGATTGTGTGGAGATATACCGGGGCCATATGTGTGAGGACTATACGAGGTACTGTATTGAGCAGCATCATGTGGAAGAGGACCACTCGGAACAGAACCATACAGATTCTGAACATATGACGGAGGACTATACGGAAGTTGACTTTGCGGATACGACACCTGCAAGGGAGATATATGTGGTGGCAGATCGTGTGAAGACGGTCCGTACGGCGCCAAGATGAGCTGGGGCGGATTTTGCGTCGGCATCTCATGCTGAAGTGGAACCGGAGGAGGCCAACTGGATGCGGGCGGACTCTTGCCAGGCGGACCCTGTGGGGGCGACCCGCCGGTGCCTGGCGCGCCAGCCGGAGGCGCCCCTGTGTCGGTGATCATGTGCAGCATGCGGCTGGCCTCCAGCTGGTGGTGCAGCAGCGCGTGCTGCAGCGTGCTCAGCCAGCGTGGCAGCCGGTGCAGACCGCCGCCGGCGGGAGTTCCGTCTGGCCAGCCGGAGGCTCCGCTGCTCCGCTGGGCGACGCGGGCGGCTCCGCTGGGCGAGGCCGCGCCAGTGGCGGAGGTGCTGACGGCCTCAGGAGGCTGGGCGGCGCCGCCAGCCGCTGGCGGAGCCGCCTCGCCGGCTTGCTGGGCATGGACTTGGCCGTCGCAGTGCAGCAGCGCCGCGAGACAAAGAGCCAGCCAAAATTGCCACTGAAACAGCGTGGTTCACGTCACAGCGATTTTGTGTGATAGCATCAATGAGCTACTGACACAGCATCACAACGCCGATGGGCTACTTTGTTTGATTACTGGTTGCAAACCAGCTGGACGGTTTTATTTTGAGACAGGTGTTCAAGATACTCTGGCCATGTGGCATGCTGATGAGGGGAGGAATCCACACCTCATGGTTTAAGCACTTGGTAAGAAGCATGAAGAGGGACTTCGAAAGAGACACCATGCCGGTCTCAAAATGCCGCTATAGTGTTTCACCCCATTCATGTCGAGGGCCAAACAAGTCCCCTTGTAGCTTCTTCTAATACTTTCTTTTAACTACTATATATAAGTTCTTTAAATTTGTGAATATTCCTAAACATTCATTGCACACAACTTCTCGTTTCTTCCAAATTTTTGGTTGCCCGGGAGCAGCTCCAGACAAGGATTTTCGGAGGCATGCTTTCAATTTCACGTCCAAGAAGGACATGCCAGCTAACATCAGACGTCTAGCCACGTCACTCCCACCTCGCCATATTGGTATCATAAAGATGGAGTTATGCCATCTGCTTGCTCTGAATGTTCATGAGTAGTCGTGTTTCTCTGATGAGTATGGTTTCTAGTGCTGAAAGACGTCCGTAACCAGTGTTGCGCTCCAGAATGGTGGTGTTGACCGTGAGCATTTATCTAGTGAGGGTGGTGTTGTGGTGGTTGTACATGTGGGTTTCTGGTGCTCCTCCTTAGGTGCAGACGGTCATGTCAATGTTTTCACTTGACGGATTTCGCAGTCCCCGACAATATAATGATATCTGTATACTATATTGGTTTGCTTCAATGCTGGCTAAGTCTGGCTGATATAATTATTTATTACAACAGATGAAGTTCGAGGATTCTTGTAACAAGTATCCAATCTCAGCATATTATCCGTGTTGGTGGGTATGCAGTCGCGTTCAACCATGAGACGGATTACTTTCTCATCCGCTCTGCATGCGGGTGCCAAGGTACTCTTAAAGAACATCTTGACATTGTCAGGATACTGATGTGGAGTCCTGTCTCTTCGTAGATGGTCACTCAGTGGTTTTTATATCACACATTAAAAGTCGGCGTTTCTATATCCGTTGTTTAGCAGAACTTGTCAGATCCAGCCCAGTTCATGATCTAAGAGTGGCCATGTAGAGTAATCCTTGATTTCTCCCCTCACATATGCCCCAGTGAAACCTTTGTTATATGAGCCAGAGCAGTTACCGTTTCTAGTCATGCATCTACCCTGGTTTGTAGTCTTCATCTCTACATCTGCCACAATGTCTCCGTCATCTACCCTGGCTTGTAGGCTTCCTGACTACATCTGCCACAATGTCTCCGTCATCTACCCTGGCTTGTAGGCTTCCTGACTACATCTGTCACAATGTCCTTACCCTGTTTTAGCTTCTATTATTATTTTGTAGGTCCTCTACATTGTCACAATGTCTCCGTCATCTACCCTGGCTTGTAGGCTTCCTGACTACATCTGTCACAATGTCTCCGTCATCTACCTCGGTTTGTAGGCTTCCTGCTTTCGGTCAGGACGTCAGGAACGGGAGCCTGTGGCCGATACTGTGTTCTGCTGCAAAGTTCAGTCCTAAGATGTCGATCACTACTTGACGGAAAGATTCATGTTGGTCGTGACTGTCTAGGCCGAGGAAGCTGTCGTCAATGCATCGATAGTACATGTCAGACCGAATATTTTTCGTCATAAGCAACCTAGCACATGCATGCCTGCGACAATAAGACGCCTTATTGGGTGACCCCATGGCCACGTCATCAAACTACAGGCACAAATTACTCTCTGAAAACCTGCATGGGGCCTCGGAGGTGCAAGCCCGGAGAAGAGGCTCAATGACAGTCGGGGGTACTTTCTGTGCCGGAAGATACCGATCGTGGTATGCATGGTGTAGTACGATGTCGATAGTGCAATGTACGATGTCGATTTGGACCGGGCAATGTGCGAATAGGCTTTTGACATCAAGCGAACCCTTAGGCTTGCGTGTCTTCAAGACGTCGGCAAGTTCGGCAGTGCTAACGAGAGTAGCACTGACCTACCAACTGACTGTGCGCTCTATTGGTAGGTACAATGTGAGGATGCGATTTAGCTTTTTGGCGACGTAGTAGATCGGTGTTGATATTTTCGATATGATGGGTATTATCGGGTTTCCCGGTTCGTGGGTCTTCACATTTCCATTTAAGTGCTCCGGACTATATTTATCCACCACCTCGAAATGGAACTCATCTACAAGAGCATTGACGACATCGACAAGTTTATTAACACGGGATTTTAAAGCAGCTGTAGGATATTCGCTTATGTGCTTAAGCTTAATCCAACCTAAAGCGCGCGGGGAGCTTTCTCAAAATAATCGTGTGTCCAAAACCACAAAAGTGGAGCTATTATCGACGCGCCTAATGACAAGGTTTTCAGTTGTGCGCAGTTCCCTAGCTGCTGGCCTACGGCAAGCAGTAAGAGCGCTTGTTGAGTTTCTGTGCCTCCTTTTTGATGCTTCTGTTTGCGAGCTGGAACTTGATATAAGGGTCGACCTCAAAATTGCCGATATTCTTTATGGTGTATATATCATCATGTAGGATAGCAATTTCGGTTTTCTTGACTATGGGGTTAGACTTAGGATAGAAGTGACAGCCCAATCCGAATTTTAAATATTCCTCTTGATCGCTGATAAGCACTTGACAAATTTCCATAGTCCTTTGCTTTCTAAGAAAATGCTGCTGACCTAAAATATATATAGATTTAGACAAGTAGGAATTTGATATCTAGATGTAGTTGACTTCAATGCCTGTGCTTTTGTGCCTGTGCTGGTACGAGTAATCAAGAGGAATTGCTGAATTTAGGATGTATGCACGGCTGATGCATAAAGGAAGGCTACAACGCATGGCAGATGCATGAATGGAAACGGAGACTACTCGGACTCATATAAGAAGGTGTCCCTGGGGCATATGTGAGGAGATAAATTAAGAATTGTTCTGCATAGCCACTCTTAGATCGTGATCTGGGCAGGATCAGACAAGTTCTGATGAATTTCTATATTCTGAAGGATATAGAAACGCCGACTTTCATTTGGTGGTAGAAGAACTATGAATGCCTATTTACGGGGGACAAGATTCATCATCAGTGTCCCGGCGATGTTAAGGTGTTCTATAAGAATACCTTAGCGCCCGCATGAAGAGCACATAAGAAAGTGGTCCGTCTCATGGTTGAACGCAAATGCAGACCCGCCAACACCTGTGAGAGGATAAGATCGGTTGGACATTACAAGAACCCACGAACTTTGTCTTTTGTAATGAAAATTATCTCAGCCAGGTTCAGTTCGAATTGATGCAAACCAATGTAGTATACAGATGTTATTGCAGTGCCGGGAATCGCGAACCCCGCAATGTATGCTACATTGGCATGGCTACGACTCTGAGTTGGCACCTCACCATGCACCTGAGGGAGAGGGCACCAACAGCCCACATCCACGACCACCACAACACCACTCTCATTAGAGACATGCTCACAGTCAACACCACCATTATAGCACGCGGCTCTGATTACAGACGTCTTTCAACACTTGAAACCATACTCACAAGAGAAGCATCACCACATCGACATTTAGAACAAGCAGATGACACTGCTACCTCTTTATGATACCCGTATGATAAGGCGGGAGGGGCATGGCTAGACGTCTAAGTGCTGTTAGTTGGCACGTCCTTCTTGAACCTGGAGCTTAAAATGTGTCATGCGACTATAAAAACATCCCAGATATAATTTGTGAAAGCTTAGAACACTATTGAATGGCATTCAGTTGAACATCTTGTCTTGAAAATGACCTAGGCTTGGGTCGAAACGTCGACTAATATACGATATGTTTTCGAGATACCCTACCTAGACATAGCGACAATGCCAAGAGACTGATTCGAAACCTAGAACAAGCAAAACGCAAGGTGAACAACGCCGACTTTTGCCATATATATGTATATGTACACGTATGCATATATATGTATCATATGCATATATATATATATATATATATATATATATATATATATATATATATATATATATATATACGTGTGTGTGTGTGTGTGTGTACGTGTGTTTGTGTCTGTGTGGCTATGCATGTATATGCATATGTTAGTGTTCTTACAAGTTTTTCGCATACGCATAGTCGGAAGCTGCATTTTCAGTCATATGAGGTCACAGGACATCAGACGCAAAACATTACCGGTGACCTCTTGCTACCTTTTTGAGGTTAAGGGTTGCTCTGTGATATTTTGTTAGGATGTAGACGAATACGGCATGACAGTCTACCTTGAGGAGATGCATCACACCTCAGCCTGATCATTCGTCTAAATGTCACTGGCACACTCAAACACAGCAGACCCAGGGAGAAACGAGAGTAGCTACCAGACAAAGACAAATACAAAGACAAAGACGTATATTCAGGCCATCCCCAAGAAACTCGTGGCTATTACAGCCTATTATCTAGTTTTAAAACAGATGTCACGGAAAGAAAGGGCTGTCACAGGCACACATAAAAACCAATAATTTCTCATACCAGAGGCAAGTACGGTATTTATGATAAGAAGTCAGCAAGTATGATAATAATTCAGCAAGTATGACAAGAGGTCAGAGAACATGATGAAACAGGGCACAAGAACCGAATCTGCACAATCAACAACAGGGAGTATCAAACTAAACATGGCGGTTTCCTTCAGCAACGAACTATGTGGTGACCGTGCATAGCTGATTGCGTACAATTCCCACCCCTCGGACCAATAGCACTCGCTCCGTGTGGGCTGACCTTCATTGTCCTCTGTTCCTGCTGCGACACCCGGCACCGCGATGGCACGACTGGCCGAGTACGGTATGGTGCTCCAGTTTCAAGTACCGGTCACAGTTTATTGTCCGTCAGGACAGCTGTCGTGTAGTTTCCTGCGGACCATTTTTCTGGAGCCATCGGTACCGGGAAAATTGTGGGCAGAGGTATGCGCCGCGTCACAGCGTCGTCTTTGTGCACTTGTGCGTTCCCTGGGCCTCGAATCGCGGCGATGTATGGTAATCCTGATGGGATTACCCCCACCCCCAGCAGATCGTATCAAAGATGAATATCATATGTCATAAATACACGTAGTGGGGGGGGGCGTAGGACGACAGTATTTCGCTGTCGTTTCGCAGTGTCTTCCCTCGTTGAGCTATGGTCGGTCGGCGTTGCCCCATGCGCTGCCGCTGCTTGTCGCTCCAGGGTGTTCTCCGTTGACGTTCATGGCAGGACCTCGTCCACCATGCCAACTGCGAGCGCAGCGCAGCGCAGCGCAGCGGCCTGCGCAGCAGCCTGCGCAGCAGAACTACTCCCAGTGACGCTACAATTCCCGCACAGCAGAACTTCTACTCCCAGTGACGCTGCAATTCCCGCACAGCAGAACCTCTGCTCCCAGTGACGCTGCAATTCCCGCACAGCAGGACTTCTGCTCCCAGTGACGCTGCAATTCCCGCACAGCAGAACCTCTGCTCCCAGGGATACCGAAATTTACCGGGAGTATTTTTACTTCGATGAGGCTCGTACCCAATGAGAAATCTACTATTTTACTAGCAACTCTATGGGCATAGTTTGTATTATTTGGCGATGGAGGTCGGCAGGCAGAGAACTCAGACCCCAATATTGATTTGAGTCCCAAATGATGCTATTGTCATCGAATTTAAGTTGTGCCCACCAAAAGTTCAGTTGGACAAATTCAGAGCGCGGCCTTTCCCATACCTCTACAACAGATTTTCCCCAGCGCACAGGCGAGACTTTCCAATATTATAATTAAACCCAAAGTTGTGTTCAATGGGCGGATAGGCTCCTCCCGAGCCGTTTTCATAAAACGACGACCGTGAGCAGCCCCAGTCATAATTCCTGTAATGGGACACTGATTGCTCATGTTCAACACCTGCCGTGATGTTTTATGCGGTCTCCGATGTGGGGAGAGGACTACACAGTTTCACGCTTAAGTGGGTCATAGAGCACTTAACGTACAATAAGTCGAAAGTCAAAAAGTCAAGTGGAACAGACAAAACTGGAAAAGGCAAAAGACAAGACGTCAAAGGGATAATAAGTCGTCAGGAATGCAAGTAGGAACGGAAAAAACTTTAAACCAAAAATATAGTGAAATGACAAATTAAAGGTAAAAACAAAAAGAACAAAATGTCACAGTGAAAAAACCAAAGTAAAATAGGCAAGGTAGAAAGAGATCAAAAGACATGAAGTAAAATGCAGAAAAGTGAATCGAGAGCCTTCCATTTATGGTAAGCCTGATATCGGCCCATGCGATAGGATTGTCTCTGGATGGTGCAGGGATACAGCCAAAGGTGCCATCAGGGAGGCGTGAGGCACACGAGCCCGTGCCCTCTGTCCTTAGCAGGCGGAGGCCTCCGATTGGCCTTCAACGGATGAAAAACAGCCTTTGAGGGCTCCCTCAGGGTACTTACAAGCTCCATTTACTGGTCGGCCCCTGTTTGCACCCTTCAAATCTCAACAAAGAACTCAAACAACCCCTCACCCCTAATCCTATCCAGCTTTTTCAGGTATTCAACAACTCTTGATTTTTTTCTTTGTGTGACATCGGCACATTCGTGCTGGATATAAAGAAGTGAAGCAACAAAATCAAACAACGCTCGGTTCGAAAAACAAGGAAAAAGCTAGGTGCAGGACGAGTCAAATTGGTACGTCCCAAAAAATGTATAATTGATACAAGAAGATTTTGAGTTATTGCTTGTTTGTTTGTTTCGAATACATCCATTTGCTATAGGCGTTGCGTGTCGTATCTTCCCCAGCCAGCGAATGCTGTATGGTGGCAGATGCTATCAATTTCCGTGTTTGTCTTGAAGCCCTGCCGTCCTCCAACTTTTCCTTTGCCAGATGTGTTTGTTTACTTCCTCATTTGAATATTCCGGAAGTACTACTCATCCTACAAAACAGGCGGAAATTGCCTAGGTGTGCTGCATGACTATACTTGACTTTTTTCCAATATTCTTTTGGCTTTTTCCTCTTCGAATTTTGCATTTGACTTGTTATAATTTTGACATTTTCTTGTCAATTTTTTAGCATTTTGACTTCTTGTCTGCTTGACGTTCTCCTTTGTCTTGTTTCCATCTGACTTCATGTCCTTTGACTTCATGTCCTTCGATTTTTGTTCTTTGACTTCTAGGCACATGTCTATTGTTTTCTCCCGGGACCTCATCAACATGGTTGCAATGCAGGCATGCTGGTAGTGAAGCACGCTATTCAGCAAAACACGATTAACATTAATGTAGACATAGTCACGCCACGAAGTCACGCCATCAACTGAATTCCCCATAAGCGCTGATCACGCAGGTGCATCGCAAAGACAATGCTGACGTCTTCCCAACTGGTGCAGAACCGGAGGCCAGGTTTCGCAGAAAATATCTAGACATATAATGCACCTCAAACAAGCTGATTTTTTGCTGCGCCGGCTTGTAATACGGAGGATTGTTTCAGAACTGAGGTTTCAGAACTTGTGACCAACTTCGCCCATGTTCGCCCTCTTGGTGTTTGGGGGTGAGCACAGACGACCACACCGAACTACCTGTAAAACCATGTGTTTGCATATTTGAGTTTTTCGGGATATTTTCTTCACCCGGCTACCACACTTCGATGTGGTTGCCATTCCTCCATTACCATAAATAACCGGGTAACTCTTCCCAGCACCATGCTTGAAACGATCGTGCATTAGCCCCTGATATATCTCCAATAATACTCTGAAAGAGAGCGTTATGGAACCACCTCTACAAACTCTCTCTACAAGAGTAGGAGCATGTGAGCAGAATATATACACGTGAGCCTGTTCATCGGGCATTTGGCGCACTTGACTTGAGGAGAGAAACGATGTCGTTGGTTCGCGTCGTACAACAGGTTACTGACACTATTGAGACAGACCACTGACTGCTGCAACGTGAACTTGAGAGCAAAACAACAGTTAATCTACAAATATCCAGGCGGTGCACAGCACATAACGATCACAGTTAAATAAGCACGCTACGGCCGTTCCAGAGCACGGGCACTAGCATGGGTGTTGATGTCTGAAAATTATCGAGGGAAGGGACTCTACCTGAAGGCAATGGGCGAACCCAAATGCATGTGGGACTCCAAAAGATCCCATGGTAAAAGTTGAAATTACTGTTGGGAGGGGCAAAACCAATATTAAGGGTTCATTTTCCCCTTTAAAAAATGAATAAGCCAAGTTCCTTGTCTGCCAATTTAGCGCTTCTTCACAATCAGAGCATACATCCGTTGTGTTGTATTCCATGTCGTTTACTTCTGGCCACGTCATCCTATGTTCCAGTCGCGAGAGTCCACGGTAACGGACGCAGTGGGTGTCTGCGTGCAGCATGAATGTTGATAGCTGGTCATAATCGCTTGTGGTAGCCAAGCCACGCATTGAGACTTTTATCAGTGTTTGGTCGGAATGAGCTGTGAAGTTCCCTAGTCATTAGAGCATCTTCATCGAAGGTCGCAACGAGTTCAATGCAAGTATATAGCTCCGGAAAAGCCGAAGGAGACAGGCACACGCACCCGTTTTTGTTAAGTCGACTGGACGTTCAACGAACTAATGAAATTGAATTAGACCGCATGCTCTGGCCAAGCGCACAACTCACCCGCGAGCACTTCCCAGGCCTCTGCGAAGCTTCTGAAGGAAACGACGTCCCACCGTTCCCATCAGACGGTCCAGCGCTGCGGACATGGTCCAGCGCTGCCGACATGGTCCAGCGCTGCCGACACGGTCCAGCACTGCCGACATGGTCCAGGCGCGACATCCACTGCCGACATGGTCCAGCGCTGCCGACATGGTCCAGCGCTGCGGACATGGTCCAGCGCTGCCGACATGGTCCAGCGCTGCCGACACGGTCCAGCGCTGCCGACATGGTCCAGCTGCCGACATGGTCCAGCGCTGCCGACATGGTCCAGCGCTGCCGACATGGTCCAGTGGCCACGGTCCTGTTGGGCGGACGGTCCACTGTTGCCGGCGGACGGTCCACTGTTGCCGGCGGACGGTCCACTGTTGCCGGCGGACGGTCCACTGTTGCCGGCGGACGGTCCAGCGCCGTTGCCGGCGGACGGTCCACTGTTGCCAGCGGCGGCCGCTGTTGCGGGACGGTCCAGCGCCGCTGGCGGACGGTCCAGCGCCGCTGGCGGACGGTCCAGCGCCGCTGGCGGACGGTCCAGCGCTGCTGGCGGACGGTCCAGCGCTGCCGGAGGATGATCCGCCGGCAACACATTCTTAGCAGATACTTAACCCTCGCCAGGTCGCCAAGCGAATCCACCTTCCCCAGGCTGGGGAGCTGTTGATGGACCCCCCATCTAGCTTCCGATCAAGGTAGGCTTGGATTAAATGCCAAACACCGCTTCAGAGATGTCATGGAGATTCCGAAGAATAGCATTTGCATCTTGCATTGATTTGCATTTTTACTGATAATGGGGTCACCACAGGTCGCAACAGGTCGATATATGGATGCTGACTTTGTCCATGGAAATGATAAAATGTAATGGTAATGAACAGTACATGTATTATTTCAACATTATTTGTCAAGAACCAGCATATATAAATCCATTCATATTGAACACAGCGAAATAGGGTCCCAAGAGGATAGGTCAGATTAAGTCAGTACGAGGCTTGAAAACCAGTTTTCGAGCAATGCATGTTTGAGACACAATACAAATGTTATTAGCGACCCAATATAGCCTAGAGCTTGTATCACATATAATTTTAAAACTTTTGGCCATGCTGAGGTCGCTAAAGTTCATAACAGCCAATCCAGTAGCATGACATTATCCTCGGGGAATGACCTGGAAAATATGGGAATGTGTCTTAGGTCCTTCAAACAGGACCATTCAAATAAACTATTTGTATCTAATTGACATCCGAAATTATAAGATCAAGTAAGGTCATGTCATGGTCACGTCAAGTAAGTACAAGCTTGAACACGTCACGAACGTCATTCTTGAAGGAGAAATTTGTGTTTCAAGAACAAATGCTATGGTACCACGACCTTTTTGAAAACTGCCCAACTTCTGATCTCGTGACCTGATTTCAGATCACGTTGGGACAATACACATAATTATGAACGGATCTATTCAGCCTTCGCCTAAGCGCACTTCTCGGGAAGTCATTGCAAAGAGAGATCAAATCAGGTCAGTTTGCACGAGGTCAGGTCATCTCAGGCCATTCGATTGTCATCCAATATCACGTCATAAGTCTTAGGCGGCACTTAATTCAGATATCGCTTTGCGAGGAACAGCAGCATGCTGCATAACATAGTATTATGAAGAATGTGCATGATAAGTAACCTGACCTTATCTCATTGACCTTTGGCACATAAATTAACCCAGAATGAGTATTACATGCTATTCATCATATGTGGCGTGACAAATCACCTCCAAATTAAACTCGCATCACTGAATACGGTAAACATTGGAGGAAATCTGAATCCGAAGCAAATCCGATCTGAGCGCGTGTCAATAAAAAAGTTCTTTCTACGCGACTTCTCACTCCCCCTCCCCTCCCCTGTACCCATACACGAGCTGTCGACAAAGCAGTACACCGTCTTTCCAACGCACAGGACAATGATGCTACTGGCACAACCGCACTGACAACACTTTGAACACTCGCACCACTCTTAGCAATAGCCGACTGGTTCTTGTCAGCAACAACAGAATGGGATGCTTTAGACGATACACTATGCTCCTTTAAACAACATAGAAGATGATACCTGCTTCGACACTTTGCACACCGATCACCACGAGCCTTTGCCTAATGTCCATTTCTCAAGCAGAGAAAACACAGCCCAGCTGGTTTGATTTTGCACTGCCTGTCAGATACAGTTACAGATGCCAGAGGCTTGGGGTACATCTATTGGGGTACATCTATTGGGGTGCATCTATTGGGGTGCATCTCTGCCAGAGGTTTGGGGTGCCAGTCGCTGAGGGGTGCATCTCTTGGCGGAGCACACAGCATGCACCAGAGGCAGCTTGTAGTGCAGCAGCTGATGGTGGTGCCGGTTGTGTAGAGGATTTCTGGTCCCGGTGTTAGCCTCCTCCAGCGCCGGAACAGTGCTCAGAGAGCAAAGTGGATGCTCCCGAGCACTCACACCGGTCCACCATCCCCTTAATCAGAAAGTCGAGGTCACTCTCCGTCCCTGCTCCAACTCGAGCCCGGTCCAATCTGATTTCAGTTGGCAACTTGGACAGGATCATAGCTGTTAGAAACATCCCATGGTTGTCACCATCAAAGCGCAAAAATGCCAAGCTATATGTGTGCACCGATTACCTATGTTGTGCCCATTGCAACATTGAACAGTCAGCGCTGCCCAGCGAAAGCAAGCTCTCTCTCTCTCTATCTCTCTCTCTCTTTTTCTCTCTCTCCCTCTCTACACTCTCTTTCTTTCTCTCTCTCTCTCTTTCTCTCTCTCCCTCTCTACACACACTCTCTCTCTCTCTGAACTTGAGCTAGAACAATCTGTTCAGATCGCCCAAACATAGTCTTAAACAGTTCATAAACAGCATCATATTGTCCTTAATCAGAGGCCGGCCATAAATGTACTTCATAGCACGATCTTGAAGCAAAGCAATATCTCAGCGAGCTCCAGCTGATCAATGCAAGCTGAAAATTATTCCCAAAAGGTAGGCCACTCCATCACATCGCCAGAAAACTTGAGAAAGTCAAGCTTGGGCAATCTCAAGTTGGTGCCCAACTTACTCGAACAAGACACATGCTCAGACGGGTCACACATGGACATACATTGGCTTAACAGCTCTAGCGCTAGCCAAACACGCCTGGTCTCGAAGTCAGCGGCACTAGCGATGTCCGTCGAAATCTCACTGTCTTGCAGTTGAAGCTCTGCTGGGACCAGGTGGTAGATGGCTAGTAGTGCAGTCGCGGTAGTAGTGGTGGCAGCTGTTCAGCGTATCGTTAACAGCTGATGTGACCCTGGGTCAGGTCACCAGACGTCGTGATCGTTTGGCGATTTTTGTTCGACTTCGACTCCGGCTGTGGGTTGCCAGATACTGGTGTCCGGTCGTCGGACTTACTCGGTCTTCTTTTGTGGCCGACGGCAGATGCGGCAGTCGTTTCGAGCTGTGACTGAAGTCTATCCGAGTTCAATGGTACAAGTTGTATGGGAGTCGGGCCGTTCCTCCTGGCTGCGCTCGCCTAGACTTGGTCTCGCTCCGCGACAAGTCGCTCGCATATCAAATAGCCGGTGCTTGCCCCTGTGCTAACCAGTCTGATGATTAGCAACACGGCAACAGCTTGGCGTACAACAGTTTCAACAGAAAACGGCGGGCTGACACCGACGCGTGCCTCTTCCAAGTTCGCACCTCAAAGTCCCTCTCGGCACTGGTGATGGCTAACTGCCCAACGTATTCACGTCCGCACGTCTGCACGTCTGCACGTCTGCACGTCTGCACGTCTGCACGCCTACTCACCTTGACAGCTCGTCTGCGTCTTACCGCCATCGCCGCTCAGTCGCTTCTGCCTGACCGAGACCGGCCGCACGAGCCCGGCTCGGACGAGGAGGGGGCCGATCGACGACACTCGAACCAGCCACACACAGCACGTGGCTCGGCCACGTGCTACATGGTGTCGAGCAATGTCCCGCCACGTGGTCACAACACGGCGCCGGCCGGCCGGCCGCCGCCGCGCTGAAGCCGACCAAGCCAAATCGCCCGGGCCACAGCCGGGGCTCGCGGCGTCAGCTGCCGACGTCGGCGTGGGCCGGAGCCGGCCGACGGCCGGTGGTTTCCGCTCGGAGCTGGGCGTCCATGACAGGACAAAGTAGCTTCACTGAAGTCCAACAGTAGCTGCACTTTGTACAGTCTCATTTGTACAGTCTGACAGGCTTCGAGCCATCAGGAAATGATGGAAGCGAGAGTGGGATAGAAGCATGCGAACGGCATTGCTTGCTTGAATATTGCGCTTCGCATCAGTCTGTGTTTCGACGAATAGACCGCTGTGCACAGCTATTAGTCAATCTCCTCGTCCGGCATCAGTCATTACCGCACCGTGAATGTTTCACGAAGTAGCTCCCTGACGGGCTATGCCCCCACTTTACAGGAGTGCTCACACCCCCGGAGTCGGTGAATTCGCGCCTCCCAAACTGTCCGGGCTGCACGGGACACCAGGCTTCCGGCGTGTCATCTGCAGCTTTGCGGATGACACGCCGGAATCTCACCCCTGATGCAGGGGTGAGATGCTGCAGATGATGAGCCTGATCCCACCGAGGATTCCCCCTGGGACGCTCAGATATTGCATGGGAGACAATGGAGGCTGGGAAAAATAACCGCATCCCCTATAGGACCCACACGGCATCTATATTATTTGCATTGTATGAAGAATGAATATACATACATATACATATATATTCTTCTTCTGCACCGTAATTGCACCGCAGGATATATTGACGATACGCTGCCCAGGAAGATTATATCCAAGGTCAAATCGCACTATTTCGAGAAATCTTGCCAACGGTTTCACATGGTTCCATGAACGGAAAATGTTAATGTGCGCAGAGTGATTGCATGAACAACGTGCATGTGCGATGAACAATAAATATTCATGCAGAGCGTATTATTTCCCTGGTGAGGTGGCTGAGTCAGAATAGCAGCGCCTGCACACCTCATACACTGTCCATTGACTATGGTGACGAACCGCACCCGGGAGACAATTGCTCAGAAATTATAACCGCACCCGGGGACAATGGTTCACAGAGCTTATAAACGGTTCGTGACATCAGGGACAACGCGTGACGTCTGTGCCATGGTACGGCACGATCCAATAGATTTCACGATTTTTCTTTGCGCTTGTTACTCTTTCTCTCTTTGTTGCTCTTATTTTAGCAACACGGAACTTATACGGTAGCCAATTCTGTTCTCCAAAGGCGTACCAGTTCTCAATTCCTTATCCGGGAAGATCACTGAAATGTGTATTATTGAATGTAGACTGAAATACATAAAACTTTCTGCAGGTGCTGCGTTCCATGCGCTCTAAACGCTGCGATGCGAACTATTACGAAGTTAAGATGACCAAACCAGGCGAATGCTGCACCCAGATCTCATGCCTAATGTGACTGGGTTACTAAACTCAACTTGAATTTTTGGGTATTTTGTTTATAGTTTTGTTAAAAATGCACAAAGAATTCGTTGATTTATTTGCTCTAAAATTATCAAGGAGGACGTAAAACAAGGTTTTTCTTTAGTTGCATCCATTATTTGTTCCTGGGTGTCATCTGTTGCGAAAAATATCATCTTCAACAGTTTATCACATACTTCCAAGTATTTCATCCCGATAGGAATTGCGATCTTGACATTTGCCTGTGCGATTTGTGCTATGCTACGTCTTCGGCTTGAATTTCATCAATATTGAGGCACGAAATCGTATTCGTATTACGACCAGGATCCAGGAACGTTGACATTTATTGAAAAAAAGGTACGTGGGCCTATTTCGTGCTCCGAAAAATGAACACGTATTATGTCGTACAGTTCAGTCTTAGAACGTAGAATAGGTTTATTTTCTGAGGAAAACGAAACGGAGCATAATGAGAACAGACTAGGTGATCAACCCACAACAACATAGGCAAAGAAAGAAGAATTGTGTGTGCTCAGTAGTAGTTGAAGAGTGTTTTAGAGGGCCATGGTATGGCAGACAATGAAGAAAAATACGTGTAACTGAAAGATGGGTGTTGCAAGATGGGCATGAACGTCAACGTGATGCATTACACACAAATCGGTGTGTGAGGCAGGTATATCCTATATTTTGCCGCGATGACACTTGGTCTCTAAGTCGGGTTGTTTGAAATGATGACATTCAGGGTTCAACGGCAAGTGTGATTAGTCGTAATTGTGTATGTTTTGTGTTCTGAATCAATTTTTTTCGCTCCAAAAATGCCGAATGCTCTGTCGTGTTCATTATTTGAAAGCTTCAAAATGTTGTGAATATTTTCTTTGTTATTTGGTAACCGCAATGATGTTTTTGCTAGTTGGTCCACTTCTTTGTTTCCTGTTATGTTACAGTGCCTGGGCACACACATGAAATGTACCTTCACTCACATCAGATTAAGTGTTTCAAGTGTTTCATCAATAGAAATATGGCAATGGTGCAAAAAATAAAGTGAAACATGGATTGTAAAGCACATGTGGGGTCCGAATAGGGGACGACACTTCACATGGGGTGACTGCGTGGTATAAAATTAGCCCGCACTGCGAGAACTAAGCTGCTCGCTAAGTACAAGCGTAGGAAGTAGCGGGAGCATTAGCCGTTCGTAGGCCGGACATCACCAACCCACGCATGGCCGAATGTTTGGACTTCCCTTGTAATGGCATGAGTCGCTGCTACCAAATTGAATAAAGCTGAGCCCATTAGTGCAGACTGGATACCCTCGAGTTCGTTTTGTCCGTCTGTCCACACCCATTAACGAGCACCTAGATGCCGCTGTCAGTTGTGTCCTTCTGCCCACACACATTGTAGAGTAGATGGCTGTGGTGGGTTTTGCCCGTCTGTCCACGGACACTGCAGAGCAGGTGGCGCTACTGGGTTTTATCCGTCTGGCCACACACACATTGCAGAATAGATGGCGCTGTCGGATTTTACAGTTGCCGCCACTCCCACTAGGGGCCTCCGAAATGCTGTTTAGAACCGTTGCGAAGATCACTGTCGTGTTGGAGAATTTGCAATCTCGTCGATTAGGTGATCTTAAGTTTTAAATCACTAAGCGTTAAATCAGCCAAACGTTTCCATTGATGTGCGATAACCTGACACCATCCGAAATACATAAGGGGGTTTAACTGATGCTGAATGTATTTTCCCAGCAATAATTGAAAAAAGCAGGGTATCAGTGTGATCCAAGAAGTCATCAATAAGCTTCACCCCCTCTCTACCTAGTTCATTGTTGAAAATGGGTTGCCCACTTTCCCGTATCGACGCGTTATGCCAATGTGCTTCTGCTTTACTACTTTTGCATTTGTCGGTTGCTTATCTTCAGAACCATAACAACATGTTCTGATAGCATAAATCATTTTTTAATTGATCCAAGCCTTATGATGAATATGTTCAAGTACCTCAACAAATTGCATATTTAAAAATCTCATCATTTTTTTTCAACCATGAAATGCGAAAAACTGCATAAACATGAAGGACGCCAGGGTCATGTTATGCCCGCTTTCGTCTTTCGTCGCTAACAGTTTGTTTAGCAACTTTAGCTGATCGATCATTTCATATAAACATAGTGGCGTATCCCTGGATTTCATTCAAAATACAATTTTTATGAGACAGACAGACATGATATAGATCAATTGGCATGCAATCCGCAAGTAAGCCACGGCTATTTTCTTCAAAGCGAGATCTCTCTGTTTCCATCGGTTCACTTTTTCTTTAATACTTGCCATAATTGGCTTAACATTAAGTTCATCGCAGACCACCAATACGCTGTACCATAAACCCAAAATTTGAGACTCATCCTACTACAAATACTAACCTCCTTGCATTTATCACGTCATAGCCACAGAACTGTTTCCATAGCCACACATGAACTGTTTCGCATGAATGACCATGTTTCAATTCTGAGCCAGATACCTTTCGAACATGTTTAACTCTACTCAGGACTTGTTTTGCTGATTCCATATATTTAGCAAACAAAAGTGTAGTCATAATATTGAGAAATAACAAAATTATCGTTAGAAATGGACCATGCACCGTTCTCGCTTGCCTGATGTTAGATACGAGTATTTCAACTGCAATCGCAAAAAGCTACGCCGATAAGGGGTATCCTTGCTAGAGGCCACGGGACGGCAGGAGCCAATCGGACGTGAAACCGTTGAATATGATCGAAAACACCGAGTTTGCATGCAATAGCTTACCCCAATACATGAGGGAAGATTCAACATTGAAGCATTTCAACTATTCATATACAAATGCATGAACGTCTGTATTAGCCCACGTCGTCTCGAGGGGGGTCGTTGACGAACCCCCATAAGGTCTTCCGTGGATTGTGAACGAACGGCGCGAGGCATCACGCTGAAATTTGGCATACCTTTTCCCACATCCATTTGGCATGTTGTGTCAATATTTTGAAGTCTCTATGGTCATCTAGGGTCAATGAATTAGTTAAGGTTAAGTGAGGTCACCTCGAAAAGAGTTCAACCAGTCGTTCCCCTTTAACGGATAAAGATATTTAACGCAACTTTCAGCGTTTACTTATCTTTAAGGATGCAACAAAACGTACGAGTGGAATTCTTTCTCCGTTTTTGATTACTTAATAGTTTTGCATATTTGCCTATTAGCGTTCAATCGAAGATTCTGTCTGAAGCAAACATTTTTTATTGGTGGAAGCTGACTTCGAACGCCGTGTTTCGGTCTGCTCTACCCATTAGGAAAGGAGATTTAATGAAAACTTGAAAACTCAAAATTTTGAAGTTTCAATACAATTGTTTTTGGATGTCCAATTTTTTTGTCGCCCTGGTCCATTTCTCTTTCCTTTCTGATTCCCAATATTTTTTGTTTTTTAAACCTCCCAAAAATTAACCCCCCAGAGCCACAAACATAAGGCAATTCGTAAAACCTTAGGGTCCCTAGTGACGTCACTTTTGGGGGAAAACATTTTGGTGGTTGGTGTCTGGCCCTACTTGTCGAGCGCTTCCTGATGACATCTATTTCGTTTTCGTGCGACGCTTAGTTTGGAGATTAGATGGGGTGTCTCTATCGACCCCCGCGAGACGGGGTGTGAGGATCTGACAGAAGGGAGGGTTAAGAGAGATTTGAAAGTCTAAGGCTATTATTATTCTTCCCAGGTCATTAAGCTTCCAGTATATAATAACATCTGCTTGTGTTCGCAAATTGGCACCGATAAATATGCTCCTACTTCAGTGTGTTTGATGAAAGACTATTGTACTTTTCAAAGGCACTCATAATTATGTTTGACAAATGCCTAACCCCCATCTTGTGGACTACATCTTGTAAGTAAACATGTCTCTTATCAGCAAGAAGCTTTCGATCACCCTTTTTTTGGTACACTCACTACTCCACGACTCTGCGATATAAAAACATAACGCTTCCTTTTGGTTCATTTATGTAATCTAGGATCATATTTCCCAGATATGGCCAAAACAATGGGAAGAAATTGGAAAATTCAGGAACCGAAGGAGCTCTGTTGTTCATCGTACCTTTAGACGCATGCAGGCAGTCCTCACTTGCAATACAGCGATAACAGTAGTTCTTTTGCAATTCGGTTAACTTGGGGAAATCGATGGAACTCAGATAATCATCGATTCTCCAAAAGCTATTATCTACCATAAACAGTTCTAGGATGCTTATATCGTCAAACGTCCACGAATTCGAGTTCATTTAACATGTGGCGCACATTTGTCGTCAAATTTGACAAGCAATCGCCTGCATCAGTGTCTAAACGTCATAATCGTAATACATCTCCACACATAGTGGTGTGAATTAATTCAATTGCAGTCAGTTATTTTAGTCGATGTCCGCTAGATCGGAAATGAGACTCGATCCAAACTGTGACGTTGAATTGGTGCGTACAGCAGCGCCTCGGACCCGGTAGCGCCTGGCAGGTCGCTGTCGCAAGCTGGAAGGGGCGTTCCCCTTCAACCAGCCGCCAGAAAACATTGTCAGTAGCAGCACATTGAACATCTTTAAAAGCAGCATAGACAATCATTATATGAATAGGGGGCTTGCTTTTCAGTATTACAGGGAGGGCTGATTGACAGATTTGGTGGGCAACTGGTTCAGTGTACAGAGTGCAACCAAGAAGAGCCCTTGTGGCTCATAGTTGCACTAATCTTTTATATCTTTATGTCACTGAAGACTGGCACGCGTGTCGGTGGTGCAACGTGGCGCTCTTGGCGACAACAGAAGCTTGAGTAAGCTGACTTGAGTTGGCGATGACCAGTTCGTGGTGGTTGATGATGCACCAGTGATGTGAAAAAGTCGGAGTAGCTGCCTGCTAGAGTGCTCTTATCAACAATGGCTCTCCTCTCCAACTCCCAATTCAAAATTGTCGTGTTATCCTGACACCAAGATGACAGTATTTTTTTGCCGGTCGTGGCTTCCGCCCCGATGGGCCGCTCGCACCAAACGCTCCGCCGCCACACACGTGTTACAGAAGGGTTCTTTCGCTTGGGTTGTCTCACCAGAGTTCGTCTGCATTTTGCAGTTGTAGGTGTGACACCGGTCGTCTTTTTCTTCCTGCTTTTTAGCTGGAGTGGAGTGACACACATCACCTCATGTGGTATTCGTTTTCGTCGTACTTTTGCTCCTTATTGGACATTGCTTCCTTCATGCAGGTTAATCAAGGCTAATTTTTTAAGTATGCCGAAAAAGGAGAGCTTATTGGCGGGTGCATTGCTTTTTATTGAATTTGCTTGGCGATTGTATTTATTAAATGTGTGCCTGATTTCAAGAAACCAAGTGGTGGAGACACATTCATTTCTGGTATTTAATAGTTGTACGATTACGTTGAACTAATTTTGCGCATCCACTTATATTTGCTGTCGGATATGTAACATTGCTACTCACTTTAGTACTATGAATCCTCATGAATTGCGACTTGATAAATAATCACAAAGAGGTGGAAATCAAGGAACACAAGTACCAAATAATAAAGAAGCTATTACTGACGAACACATTTATTTATTGACCGAGTTTGTGTTGGGATTACGTTTGTGAAGTGTGTACCTGAACTGAAGAATCTCAGTGGCGAAATATATTCAGTTTATGGTGTCTTGTATGATTTCATCGATATAACTTTGTACATAAGGTTATATTTATGTCGGATATACTCCAATACACCACTTTAATACTTCAGACCTTCATTCATTCCTACTGGAGAACATGAAATATAATCCTGAGAGTAGTTTCCTCTGCAAAAAAAACTACTTTTTTCGCTTCAAATGCCAGTCGATTGAACTAATACAATATCTTCCGTAGCCTTTCTCTGTTGTAGTTTGCTTGAATAATTTTGTCAGCGATATTTTCTATATATTTTAACATAGTCTTTACGATTATTATCATGAACCACGTGGTTGATAATATCAGAAGCGAAGGAAAACTAGGCCTTTACTGTTCATTCATTGCAGTCGAGCAAGCAACGGTATGAGAAGTACCCTACTAAAGGCATGTCTATCAAATCATATGATTTATTCATGATCATGACTATCATATGACAATTAAATGGACCATACACAGGAATATCGCGTAGGTTGCATAAAGACCCATGGACATATTAGACATTGACACATGCTGACCACATCGTGTTTAGTTTCGTAAATACTCTGATGATTGACCTGCATACGACTTCAGTGGCCATTCTATACTTAGATGCCTGCATGCATTGGTTTGGGTCAAAGCTCAATATTTTGCATTCGACATCAGTAGCTTGGCCTGGTCTGAACTGCAGCATATTCATCAAAGTGGAACATACCATGAGTTGCTAAAACCCGTAAGAAGCAAACTTATCCAAAATTAAGTCAATATTACTTATAATTTTGCAGATGCAAATCCATTACTTGAAAGAAATTATTATTTTTTGTTGATAAGGGTGGGTGGGAGGGTGAAAGTCGGGACTCTAAGATCGCACATAGAATTCCAACAAACGTCTAGAAGTGCATTTTTTATCGCGCGTTCTTGTCACAGATAATGCTAATTTTGTTCTTTGCATGCTCTTTGCATGCCGCCCTCTTTCATGGAGCTGTCGCAGCCGCCCTCTCTCATGGAGCTGTAGCTGCCGCCCTCATTTAGGGAGCTTCAACAGTCATCGTCTCTCAGAAGAACTGCAGTGGTCGTCCTATCTGAGGGCACTGCAGTGGTCGTCCTATCTGAGGGCACTGCAGTGGTCGTCCTCTCTGAGGCACTGCAGTGGTCGTCCTATCTGAGGACCTGCAGTGGTCGTCCTATCTGAGGGCACTGCAGTGGTCGTCCTATCTGAGGGCACTGCAGTGGTCGTCCTCTCTGGGAGCTGCAGCAGCCGCCGTTTCTGGGATGGAAAAGGGTCATGCACGGATGTCACTCAAGTCTTTTAGTGTTGTCTTTCAACATGTTGTCCTTCAACATGCTGCCTTTCAATGTGTTGTCCTTCAATATGTTATCTTTCAATATGTCGTCGTTCTGTTGTCGTTCAAGCTGTAGTCTTTCAATATGTTTTCTTTCAAGATGTTGTCTTTTAGTGCGTTGCTTTCAATAAGCTATCTTTCAAGATGCTCTCTTTCAAGATGTCTTTCAAGATGTTGCCTTTCATTATGTTATCTCTCAATATGTTGTCTTCAATATGTCGTCTTTCAAGATGTTGTCTTTCAATCTTGTCTTTGGCGATGTCCTGTAATTAAATATGTTGCCTTTGCTGATGACTTGTATTTCAATAGATCCTAGCATCTTTTGTCTTGAATACTAGGTGACGGCTGAATGACGACTGAAATAGCGAGCCAGGCGAGGAAAAGCGACAGCCAAGTTTCGTGATACGATCCGACGCAATACGTAGGTTCAGAAAGAGAAATTGCTCACAGGGAAAAATGAGTCCATGCTGACAATTGGACCAGACCGGAACAATACGCATTGTACAATTACGCAGAAGTGCAGACTATTTCGCGCCAGACAGCGCCGTTGTCCGGCGTGATCTGACGGCGTCGACCGGCCGCGGCTGAGCTCGCCCCGGCGCGGCGGGTCACAGCGTCGACCGGCCGCGGCTGAGCTCGCCCCGGCGCGGCGGGTCACGGCGTCGACCGGCCGCGGCTGAGCTCGCCCCGGCGCGGCGGGTCACAGCGTCGACCGGCCGGGCTGAGCTCGCCCCGGCGCGGCGGGTCACAGCGTCGACCGGCCGCGGCTGAGCTCGCCCCGGTGCGGCGGGTCACAGCGTCGACCGGCCGCGGCTGAGCTCGCCCCGGCGCGGCGGGTCACAGCGTCGACCGGCCGCGGCTGAGCTCGCCCCGGCGCGGCGGGTCACAGCGTCGACCTGCCGCGGCTGAGCTCGCCCCGGCGCGGCGGGTCACAGCGTCGACCGGAACTTGCATCACGCCTGTCCGTCCGCCACCTGCGGCCGGCCGGCCGACTTGGCATGCTGTGCCGGTTCCGAGCAGCGCCTGGCACGACGGCGGCGGCGGCGGCGGCGGCGACCCGGCCGCCAGCCAGCCGGACCGGACACGGGTCACGTGTGCATTGCACATTATCGGCCGGCCGGCGCCGTGTTTCGGCGGGGCGCGGGTGAGCCGCGGGCGAGCCGCCGGGCCGCCTGTCGGGGCGCAGCGAACCGTGACGGGAATGTGGATGTTGCTCGCTGATCAGGCCGCGCCGGCCGCCCGCCGTCCAGTCCCCCGCCCCCGCCCCCGCCGAGTGGGGCAGGCGCCGCGACCAGTTCGGCGGCGGCCGGCCACTTCCGAGAGCGGTAAAGAAATCGAACAAAATCGCACGTAATCTGCAGTCGAGTTTGCGCCTCGGAAGTGATGCCGAGATTGGTCAGGTTGGAAAGGCAGTTGCGTCACCTTTGCGGAAAAATGTGGGCTGTTGCGCTCCTGCAGTTCCGCTGTACGTGATGAGTGAAATGTCACCCTGCTCAGGGTGGACGCAGGATTTGTATGGGAGTGTTGTTTCCCCTATCAAGGTGTGCGGTTATTTGACTCCAATTTAACCGTATTCAGGTGTGCGGCCTGGTTAGTCCAGTGCAGATGTGGAAAACAATTTATCCCCTTCTTCTCAGATCTTCGAAAACAGCCGTCGCATTTCTTCGCGTGATGATGCAAATCAGGCGCAGTGCCTTCATTTACAAGTCCATAAGGTCGGGTGAAAGCTCGTGGTGGTAGTAGCATATATTGGTTATATTATACATATCAGAGGTTAGGAGTAGAGTAGAGTCTAACCAGGACACGAGCTCATTAATCATTCATTCTCCATTAGAGGAAGCGCTTTAAGGATCTTATTGGAAGGTCAACCTAATGGTAGATCTGAATTAATTCAAGACGTATGATATGCTCCGAGTCCCATCGTCCCTTGTTAAAATATGTGACTAGTGGGGGGTTGGATATTGCTGGGAATTGGTCGATATACTGGATAGTAATAGATAAGTTAGACTAAATATTGTCGGGATTCGAAAGCCGGCTCCAAAGGGACGGGAAACACTACCTATTCTCCCTGTCATGTCAGTATCAAGTCGTTCACGTAAACCAGAGCCTGAGATGACTTGCGGGAAATACGATGCCTATTGTGAACTGATATTTCCCAACTAACTTTCTTTTACACCGCACAGCCCATATCCTTTGTTGCAACAACTTTGGGTAACGCAAGACTCATACTTTCCTAGACAAAGAAAAACCTTGTGCCCTCAGAAGTTTCAGAGAAAGCCGTTCTGTAACCACATCACCCTACTAATGCTACGTTTGTTCTATCTAGAAGAGAGAAATGCTCATAAAAAATTACCATTATTTTCTATCCCATATCGTTGAACGCAAGATAGAAATTCAGTCCTAAACGACACAATTCACTTCGCGATTAATGACAAAATCTCATCATTTATGAATTATTAGTGTTAAGAGCAATTATTCATAATTACTACAATTGATAACAATAAATGATCACACAATTTACCTCGAAAGCTGAGAGAGTGCTACATCACGTGACATGACATTTTGTGAACTTGCTTTCGAACGTCCCATCGTGGCGTCTGCGATAAGGCAGCATATTCACCCACGCACGCTCACATCGTGCCACACCCACCTCCGGTGTCGCCTGTCGCCCTCGCCGAGATCGTGGGGGAGCTCATGGCCTCCCCGCACCCAGACGACGGAGGAGGCTTTCACGCGCATCACAGGAGGAGCAGCACCCCTTTACGAAACACAAATTAGATGAGGGGTTCCCATGTTCCAGACAAGCACCGACATTCACACACTCATGGGGGAGTGCGCCGACTGCCACGGGCCCTTACCACTGTCAGGTCACACACCTGAACACTTCACAAGGTGCCATGTTCACAAGATCCCATGTTCACATCGTACCATATTCACAAGGTAGTACCATGTGCACAAGAAATACTTCACACGCCACCTAGAACACCCCACAAGGCACCTATTACCCCAGCCGATCAACACAACCTCACGATATACTAAGCACTGACACGCCAATATACGTTACACCAGTCGACTCACAGACAACACACTGGTAAGGGCCCGCGCCTTGCCGGCTGCAGCCGTGCTAACGACGACGAAAGCGCTGTGTAGTCAACCCATCTATTTAGTACGGTTCTAACGATGCAGATGCTGTTTTCCAATTCAGTTGGTTGGTCAGCCAACCATTGGCGTGCGACACAGTTGGGTGGTTGGCGAACGGTGGTCGTGAGCCACAGTTGAGTGGTTGGCCAACGGTGGTCGTGAGCCACAGTTGAGTGGTTGGCGAACGGTGGTCGTGAGCTACAGTTGGGTGGTTAGCCAACGGTTGTCGTGAGACACAGTTGGGTGGTTAGCCAACGGTTGTCGTGAGACACAGTTGGGTGGTTGGCCAACGGTTGTCGTGAGACACAGTTGGGTGGTTGGCCAACGGTTGTCGTGAGACACAGTTGGGTGGTTGGCAAACGGTGGTCGTGAGCTACAGTTGGGTGGTTGGCAAACGGTGGTCGTGAGCTACAGTTGGGTGGTTGGCCAACGGTGGTCGTGAGGCACAGTTGGGTGGTCGACCAACGGCGGTCGTGAGGCACAGTTGGGTGGTCGACCAACCATTGCCGTGAGCCCCGCAGATGGGCACGGCAGCTACTGCGATTGTCCTAAGCCCGGTGCAAACTAACAGCTCGGTGAAAAGAACCCGCCCGCCAAACTACCTCCCTGTCCCATTAGTCTCAATCTCATGCCTTCTTCGTGGAACAAATGAAAGCAACATATTTCTTTTATAATAAGCAAGCAGAGGCATGCCGGCTTTGCAAACATGCAAACAACTCACAAGGGTGCCTGACGCCACAGGTTGACTGGCCGGTCGGCAAAACCGGCGCAGAAGCCGGCGGAATATCGCCTGGCCCGGGGCCGGCACGGACATATTCTGGTCCGGCGGCGGCGTGCTCCGAGCTTAGAGCGATGCGCACTTCCTAGTTGAAGTCTTCCTGGTTCGAAATCAGGTAACGGAGTGACGACTACAGGACAAATCCCGAAGGCACGTTCACCACATTCGCTCGGATTTTAACACAAAAACGGTTCATGTGGCCAAGGGTTGTGTTCATGTGGCCATGGGTTTTTGATTAAAATGGTGCGTGAATCCATGGGTCAGAGTGCGAGTGTGGTGTTATATTTTTTACCTCTGAAAAGTTACAAGTTATAGGCCATCGAAATTATAAAGTCGCGGAGAACGTGCGAATAATTTCATTCTGTTTATGGAAGCAATTGCCTAGCAACCTTTCAATCATTTGAGAAAAAAAGAAACCAATAAATAGCATACCATGCAAATATTTAGGATTTGCTGCAGTCAATTTTAAATTATGTTATTTCGTCACCTTATATAAATTTCGTGACCCTTTTGAAAAAAAAAGTCCATTTTTTTCTTTTTGCATCGAACATGGCTTTAACAATTGTCTAACTGTTTGCGATAATATTTTCAAGTAAAGCTGACTGCATAGTGGATCACCGATGTCATACGTATTGAACCGACTGTGTTGTGTAGCACGGTGTAACACTCCAGACAGTGTAATGTTGCGTGACTCTGGACATAGGCGACGTGGATGTTCTTTCAAAACCGCTCGCCCATAAAACACGATGATACTATTCTTAAGTGCGTCAGAGGTGAGAGAGATCGCGTCTGTGTCAGTAACGTGGCTTCGAAATGGTGGTTTTGTGTGCATTGCAAAATGTGACCGATATGGGTCTCCTTTTAATATTCTCTTCACATAGATCAAGACAGTCATAGATATAAGTGTATCACAGGCCACGAAAGTCACACGTGGGTCAGTGACCTGAATTCGAAATGAAGGTTGTATGTGTATTATAGAAGGTGTATGGTATTAATGGCATTGAGAACAGTTTTCCCAGAGAACACCACAGTGCCAAGACCCGTCATGTGAGGTAACAGAGGTCACATAGGTATGCACGCTGACCTAACTTTGATATTAAGATTTGTGTTCAATAAAAAGCTCCGTTCCCCATTCAGAAATATTTACGTGGAATCATTCCATTCATTGAAGAGTTACTTTATATCACACAACGCAATTCAGTTGCAAAGCTAAAAACTTACTTAAATCTTAGCTTTATAGGTGAAAGAGAATAATGAACATAGTAAGTGCATATACACATCATATGCATGATCCTCCCAAGTTCGGGGGCTTAGGGGCGCTTCGACTGCTCCTCCCAAGTTCAATACAGCAATATTCGAGACAGTGTCATGTATGTTGGTTACGAACGCCGCGCACACAGTGGTCGACATCCGCAGATATGTCATTATCTCGAATATCATGTTCTTTCCATCTAACGGCGCAAATCGTTTGAGTGTCTTTATACCCTACAGGAGAAATGATTCACGTAACCGAACTGCCTCAAAGAGCAACGTCACCACGGGGGAGGAGGTTATGAGGTCACGACCGACGTCCTGTTTTTTTCTCTGGGAAGTTTATTTTCGGGCAGATAAAAAAGTGTGTGGAATCAGTAAAGGAAAGGGAAATTGACACATGGTCTCAATACTTGCTCACTCTCCATAAATTGAAATTTTCAGGTTTTTTGTTTTCTATTTTAAGTATGCTTCTTATTCAATGGATAACACACACAGAGAAGCTGGGCTTTAAGCATACTTAGCCCCATACAAATGCTCCTTAAGCAAGAATCTTCGATTTTAGCACTAATGGGAAAATCTGCCAAAAATAGGTTATGAAAAACACCAAAATTCAAACAAATCATGTGATGCGTTTTACGGCATCCCTAAGAATAAGTAAACGCTAAAAAGGGCATTAAAACATATGCACCCATTACAATGTGGCGATCGGTGGAACATTCTTGAAGACGACTTCTCTTAACCTTGACTAATTAAATGGCCGTGGACGACCTGATCATAAAAGTTTTATATAGCATGTCACATTGATGTGGAAAAGAGTATGCCAAATTTTGGCGCGCTGCCGTACGCTGATTTTCAGTAGCGGTGAAACAAATTGGAGGCGTTGAAGAGGACCCTCTCCCGAGACAACGCGGGTTAACATGCTGCAGTGTCTTGTTTCTTTTATGGCATTTTCCCTTTATAGGCCCGAACTAGACCGGCCCCTGTGGCTCTGCTTAAGCATTAGCACCTCATGACTTCGTGACTATATTTCAAGGCGACACCTTCACACCGCTGAGAACTGGAGCCTCAGAAATCCCACACCCTCGCAGTGCATCATGCGTTTGAAATACCTACCCTACCTGAGGTATCTTTACGTTAACATGCTACGCTAAGCGTCACAAAATCCAACAACATTAGTCGTTGCAAATGATCTAAGTTTCCAGACCCTAAATCCCGAAAATAATTGACTACATTCCGAACGCTAACCATTCCATCGCAACCTGCGCTTGCCATGGGCGGCTCCACACCACAGCCTGCCGCATTTTGCTTCACATAGCAACCCAAACACCACATCTTCTTCGCGGTCGGCCCACGCGCCCCACCTTGTCTTGACATCAGCCGGAGCGGTCGCCAGCGGCTTGCCGGACGTTCTCACGCGATCGCTCCGGAGCATCCACCAGGCAATGGTCTCGTGCTAACGTGCCGACGTGCTCACGTCGCCCTAACGGTGCTGGTCCGCCGACGAGCCGCTCCGGAGGTGTGTCTGTTCCGCTGAATGAAGCGCAATGACTGACCGTTCGCCCGCCGACCATTCACGAAATGCACCGCTTGTCCAGCTGGCGTCGCCTGACCGACTAGCGCGCCACCGTTCGTCGCCGTGACGCCCTGTGTGACTGTTGGGGGTGTGACTGCTGGAGGTGCGACTGCTGGTGGTGTGACTGCTGGAGGTGTGCCTGCTGGAAGTGTGACTGCTGGAGGTGTGACTGCTGGAGGTGTGACTGCTGGAGGTGTGACTGCTGGAGGTGTGACTGCTGGAGGTGTGACTGCTGGAGGTGTGACTGCTGGAGGTGTGACCACTGTGGGTGTGACTGCTGGAGGTGTTAATACTGGAGGTGTGACTGCTGGAGGTGTGACTGCTGGAGGTGTGACTGCTGCAGGTGTGATTGCTGGAGGTGTGACTGCTGGTGGTGTAACTCTCTCTCTCTCTCTCTCTCTCTCTCTCTCTCTCTCTCTCTCTCTCTCTCTCTCTCTCTCTCTCTCTCTCTCTCTCTCTCTCTCTCTCTCTCTCGCTCTCTCTCTCTCTCTCTCTCCATAGCCATCTCGCCTTTCCTTGTGTCATCAACTGACCTCTCATTTTCCTTGTCATCTCCTGACTTCTTCCGATAGTTGTGTCTTCACAGCCTTTCTGTCAGCTTGTGTCATTACCTGACCTGCACCAACCACAATTTAGCCTGTGCTGTACCCGACCTCACGCTGCACATGTGTCATCAGCTGACATCTCTCCTGAGCTGTGTACCCCAGCTGTCCATTCCATGGCGACACCACCGCCTGACCTACGTCCGCACAAGTGTCCACGTCGGATCTTCCGGAGGTCACACCTCCGTGCGGTCACTTCCATGGTGTCTGTGCGGTCACTTCGCGGTACCGGTCACGTATCGCGAGTGTGCACAGCAGGAACAGCGGCAGCGGCTGTCGGAGCTGTGGGGGAGCACACCGGGCCCGCCACCGCACGTGCTCGACACAAGATAACAGCCGCAAGAGTGCGGCTGTGGGAGGTTTGGCACTGGTGTGCGGACAGGCCTGTGTGTAAGTCATGACTGTTTGGTCACGGGAAGAAGCCGGCTGAAAGGCAGGAAGCTCCAGATGCCGGCTGACAGTAGCTCAGTGCAGTGGATCTGAACTACATGTGATGGGATGCGCACAGATTATGTCACAGTCTGCCAGTGGCAGGTCATGTCAGGCAAAGGTGCATGCAGTTGAGACAGGGATGACCTTGCTGGGACGACATCTGCAGGCAGATTTGCAGCTCTCCATCAAGCGTGGTGTCGGTGTGCAGGCAGTGATGGTGACGGGCGGTCTTCTGCCTCCGACCGGACACGGCGCGCATAAGGTCAAACCGAAGTCCGCTCCACCAGGTTGGCTTCAGCACAGCAACGTCCCCGTCGTCCTCTTCTCCTCTCCGTATGATGTGAAAAAGTAAATGTGCGCTTGCAGGAGGGCGGCTGATTGAAGCGGCGGGTGATTCGAAAATATATATCGGCCAGTCCATGTGCATGTGACGTCTGCGGACAAAGCTTCCTGTGGCTAACGCGACTAATGGTGACGGTCCGACAGAGCACCCGCTCATCAGCACTGGTTGGTTGGTTGGTTCTTGATTTTACGACACATCGACCGCTGAGTCATGTAGCGTCGTCAATCTCTCACGCCGATTGGTCGTGGGCGAAGCTCATCAGCACTGAAGCCGCGGCTAAATCGTGACGGGGGCGGCAGAAACGGCATGTTGGCATGGCATGGCAAAGCAAAATGACTGATTTGAAAGTTGAGAAGGAATTCAGGTGCCGCGTGCTTCATCAACCACGGAATGTACGTCCTCCTCGATTCGCGTGCGCATCGTATGAGGCCCGCTCAGACCTAGTGCGCTCAGACCAGCTACGTGTCGGTCGGGACAGCGGACCTCGGCGTGGATGCGGATCGCCCGTACTTCCGGACGCCGGCTCTATCGCACGATGGTGTGAGCGTCAGCAAGACTGCTGATTCGTTTGTCCACGTGGTGGCGAAAGTTCTGATGTCAGCACGTTCCAGCGCTGTTCGCTGGTCCGCGGTGCAGAGCAGCAGCAACCGCGCCACTGATCACAGCACGCCCGAGACGTGCCACACAGCACACCCGAGACGTGCCACACAGTATACCCGAGACGTGCCACACAGCACACCCGAGACGTGTCACACAGCATACCAGAGACGTGCCACACAGCACACCCGAGACGTGCCACACAGCACATCCGAGACGTGTCACACAGCACACCCGAGACGTGCCACACAGCCACCCGAGACGTGCCACACAGCACACCCGAGACGTGCCACACAGCACACCCGAGACGTGCCACACAGCACACCGAGACGTGCCACACACACACCCGAGACGTGCCACACAGCACACCACGGCCACACCCGGACGTGCCCCCACCCGGACTGCCACACGCACACCCGGACGTGCCACACAGCCCCGAGACGTGCCACACAGCCCCGAGACGTGCCACACAGCACACCCGAGACGTGCCACACAGCACACCCGAGACGTGCCACACAGCACACCCGAGACGTGCCACACAGCACACCCGAGACGTGCCACACAGCACACCCGAGACGTGTCACACAGCACACCCGAGACGTGCCACACAGCACACCCGAGACGTGCCACACAGCACACCCGAGACGTGCCACACAGCACACCCGAGACGTGCCACACAGCACACCCGAGACGTGCCACACAGCACACCCGAGACGTGCCACACAGCACACCCGAGACGTGCCACACAGCACACCCGAGACGTGCCACACAGCACACCCGAGACGTGCCACACAGCACACCCGAGACGTGCCACACAGCACACCCGAGACGTGCCACACAGCACACCCGAGACGTGCCACACAGCACACCCGAGACGTGCCACACAGCACACCCGAGACGTGCCACACAGCACACCCGAGACGTGCCACACAGCACACCCGAGACGTGCCACACAGCACACCCGAGACGTGCCACACAGCACACCCGAGACGTGCCACACAGCACACCAGAGACGTGCCACACAGCACACCCGAGACGTGCCACACAGCACACCAGAGACGTGCCACACAGCACACCCGAGACGTGTCACACAGCACACCCGAGACGTGCCACACAGCACACCCGAGACGTGCCACACAGCACACCCGAGACGTGCCACACAGCACACCCGAGACGTGCCACACAGCACACCCGAGACGTGCCACACAGCACACCCGAGACGTGCCACACAGCACACCCGAGACGTGTCACACAGCACACCAGAGACGTGCCACACAGCACACCCGAGACGTGCCACACAGCACACCCGAGACGTGTCACACAGCACACCCGAGACGTGCCACACAGCACACCCGAGACGTGCCACACAGCACACCCGAGACGTGCCACACAGCACACCCGAGACGTGCCACACAGCACACCCGAGACGTGCCACACAGCACACCCGAGACGTGCCACACAGCACACCCGAGACGTGCCACACAGCATACCCGAGACAAGAGAGGCCCGACGCGACCGGATCCGCACAGCAAGGCGCACGTGCGGACCCGATATACGGTGTCTGTGATGACGGTACAGGACCGGCTCGAGCCCGTTACGGGCGCGATATACGGTGCAGGTGATGAGGTGATACAGAACAGGCCCGAGCCCGTTACGGACCCTGCGTTCGCGTTCTTCAGCGGCCCGTTCCGTGGCCGTTTGATGTTCCGCTTGGCGAGTGATGCTAATTTCGTGATTATGCGGCGAGTGCGGGCTGTTCAAATTACAGCGGTTGCGCGTGCTTAAGGAGGAGAGAATGCAGTGCATGAACACGCGAAGAGGTGGGTCACTTGTCTAGTGGATGGATTAGCGCATGTGTCACGCGACTGTGCCTGCTCTGCGGGAGGACCTAGCGTTCGTCGGGACCGGAGGCGTTATCGGTCTGGCTTTTCTGTGCTGGATCCGATCCGGGTCACTGCGCTTCTCGTCTACATGATTGTAACCTCATTCGTTGTTCATTCCAAGCGTACTATAGCAAGCAGATGGACGGTCCCACAGATGAGAGAGATGGAAGCTATCACAGGGGAAGACCTTTTTGTAACTGATGCTTCGACGTTGAGCTTCTTTGAACCTGCGCTTTTAAAGGCAAGCTTAGGCAGATAACGAGAAGTAAAAACCAGAGTGGCGGCGCCAAACCGCCAGTGGTGCACGTCGGGAGGACGGCCGCTGCAGAATAGTGATTAGGTCAGTGATGGGGCCGCTGTCGAGGTGGCGGTGGCGGAGCGTATGGTGGGGCCGCTGTCGAGGTGGAGGTGGAGGTGGCGGAGCGGTGGAGGTGGCGTGGGCTGCCGCTGTGGTGGGGTGGGAGCGTATGGTGCGGCTGCCGCTGTGGTGGAGGTGGCGGAGCGTATGGCGCGGCTGCCGCTGTGGTGGAGGTGGCGGAGCGTATGGCGCGGCTGCCGCTGTGGTGGAGGTGGCGGAGCGTATGGTGCGGCTGCCGCTGTGGTGGAGGTGGCGGAGCGTATGGTGCGGCTGCCGCTGTGGTGGAGGTGGCGGAGCGTATGGTGCGGCTGCCGCTGTGGTGGAGGTGGCGGAGCGTATGGTGCGGCTGCCGCTGTGGTGGAGGTGGCGGAGCGTATGGCGCGGCTGCCGCTGTGGTGGAGGTGGCGGAGCGTATGGTGCGGCTGCCGCTGTGGTGGAGGTGGCGGAGCGTATGGTGGGGCTGCCGCTGTGATTGGCATGCACCAGGCGGTGCCATACCGGTCCGTGGAGTGGGCCGGCCCTGCCGCCTGCCTTCAGCCAGCAGCTGGGTCTGTGCTGGTTCGGCCAGTTACTATGATTACACGCTACCTGAGTAGTCTAGCGAATACTTTGAGTGCTATTGGCACTTTATGATGACGATGATATGCTATACAGCCCGTGCTTGGCGGCTATTGAGCTTCAAGTAATCGAGAGCTGTGCCTTTATCACAGTAATAATGAGTGATAGCTAATGATAGTTATCGTCCCAGGGCTATGAATGCACACCTATTCTGACAAATTCTACAATATTCGGGTTGCATCACCTTCTGAGTATGGACTTGGCCACCTGGGTACCACTTATCGGTTGTACCAGGTCAGGCGCAGCGAGCTGACCGATCTGGAGCGCCGATATCCCGCGGCTATTATCTGCTACCTTGGCCTCGCTGAGGAGCCGTATGTGCAGCCTCGTTCTGGCGTTCCGTTTCGCCACGCGATCGCCAAGCCTCGGCGCATGCTCGATGAGGGCTCACTGCAAAATTGCTTCTGCACAGGATGAAGCATCTACAGAGGGTGTATCTCCAGAGGGTATCGGGTGCATGGCCCAATTTCTCCACCCATAAATACATCACTGATTCGTGTTTCCACGGTGTTTTCGTGATGGCGCCATCCACGTTGGTGACTGCCGGCAGCCAAGGTCGGCTAGTGCAGACAGAAGAGGAGGACGCCTCCCTCACAACCGTGGGGTCGGCCAGTACGGACAGAGGAAGACAACGCATACCTCACAACCGCGAGTTCGCCCAGTACGAATAGAGGAAGACAACGCATACCTCACAACCGTGAGGTCGGCAGCTACGGTGTGCAATGTGCATACTCGTGCATTCGCATTCATCTCTCACTTTTTATTAAACATGATGCAAGAAAATTAGTCGGAAAAACTAAGCAGGTTCCGAGGAATGTGTCTAGCTGCAGCAAGTCATTACATACCATTCAAAGCGGCCGCAAGACCCATTCAGAATGAGCTAACTAATATGGGCCGTTTGCGGCGGCGGAGGCTAGATGGCACTAGTGACGTTACGGCAGAACTAAAATCGCCGATGACTATACCTGCTGTCGCTGTAGCCTTGGTCCACATGAGCAAACTGATGTGGTCCAACCTGATCATTATGCTTTTGAAGTTTACCGCAGCCGAGGGGAGGTGAGGGCTCGGCTCCTCTCAGCAACAAAAATAATATAGATTAAAATAGAATGTTTGAGATGCTCACCACGCAAAACCAGAAATATTCGGCGCGCTTCGCGCACCGAAAGCGGTCTCCGTTTCATGACACATTTTTGGGTCACCACCCCATTTTCTTGGTCATTTAAGAAAATCCTGGTTGCTCGTTTGAGCTTCGATATTTACTCTATAGCGTTTCAACCCGCGAGTTTTTTTAAACTCATGATTTGACCTGCTCCACAAAGTTTTCATTTTAGAGACCTGGACCAGGATAGATCCGCGCAAGGACTCGCCCTCTTCGTCTAGAAGAGGCCCAATTTCCCAGCCAGGTCACCGTGGGTGAAACTCCGCGCTGCCAGCGCCACCTATATCGGCCGTGGCCGCAGATCGGCGGATCCCAGCCGACGGCGCAGTGGTGCCATTGCCGATCCCGTGTCTGCCCCCGCACCCTGCCTCTTGTCTCGGCTGGCACGACGCTCCAAGATGCGCCTGGTACTGTGGTAGGGTACGACGAGCTATGCGTGAGATAATGTTGCAGGAACATTATCTCACGTTGCTGTAACATTACAACAACGGTCTGAAAAAACGTGATCATTCCGATCAAGTTAAAAATCTGAGCGATCTACTTGGTGTATATGGAAAACGTGTACATGGAAGATGCGGCATGTTCCGACCGAATCAGGCTGAGACACTCCTGAAACTTAAACTGGCTTCCGCTTCTAGGGTTTCAATTCATCCTTTATTGACTGGTAGCTATATCTTAAATACTTGCATTTGTTTTTCACCAGCTTTCATTACCATGTCACACATGAAGTACTGTGCTATATGTTTAGATGAATAGCTTACTGGAGGTGCTGTCCTTGGAAATGGCGTGTAGGGGATGTCGTTTTGTTTACTTCCAACTTTCTTTTGGATCCCAATAAGGTTTTGGGCTATCCCAATGGTGTTGAAGAAGACAATAATAACCATCAGAGCAACATGTGCACCTTTCAAGCATATCCGGAGTCGATTAACCAGCATGTTTTTCTTGCTTTCGTATCTCATGTTCATGGCATATTTGTCAGAATATTTTTAATTATTAGCCCCTGAACTACTGTGTTTTGTTGTCCTTATTGGGCTGGTACCTCCCACAACATTACTGCGGAGATTACGAACGGTCATGGCCGGCGGCAGTCAGCCGTGTTGTTTGCAAAATAAAGCGTGTACTTTATTTTGCAAACAACACGGTTCGGCCAAAATAGTGGAGAGTTTGGCATTCCAAGTCCGAAAATCATGTTCATTGCAGTGGTCAGGTTAATCTGTGTTTCTGAATGGAAATCATATATCTTTGTGGCCCAATTAATTTCTAATTTTCAACTGGCATAATTACATTCATAATTATCGCTAGGCATAATGATTCAAATTAATGAAACGTTGCAAAACGCTTGGTGCATGTTATGCATCGCTAATGGTAAATACGCATCACATCACTACTCACACGATAAATCTGCCTTCGAAAACTTGAACCTGGCAATTCACGCTCGTCACGTGCCAACAGTCTGTTCGTCCTCCGGTTGCGCATACTACGGAAGTAGGGCCCGCCTAAGGTCGGAGAGGAGCCGTCTTCCTCGAATGTGGGAGATGGTCCCCACAGAAAACCGACTGTGCGGGACTCGTACGCCACATACAGCATGGTGGCACCGCCGTTGCATTTAGCGAGGAGCCCAACCAACAACTCGGCTTATCGAATGCACAAGAAGAGGCACGCTGAAAAAATCAGAGGCAAAGAACACGATCCTTGTGTTGTGCTGACATTCTTGGGGGCGGGGAGTAGATTGAGTTTAGAGGCGTGTAGGACCAGACTTGTGCTCGACTTCAAATTTTTTAGTGACTCATAGATCTTGAGATCTGATTCCACTCGCGACTCAAACAGACTGACAGAAATTTGAATCGATTCAGATCCGACTCAGACTCAAGAGCCATATGATTCAGTGCGCACTGCCCACACATGATATTTGAATGACTCATGATTGGACTCATTTTTAAGAAAAGATGTGATTCAACTCATGACTCAAGATACATGTTGTGGAAAAGAATCGATTCAACTCGCGACTCTTCCAAAAACCATTGATTCATGAGTCGATGCTCGATTCAACTCGAGTCGAGCACAAGTCTGCACAGGGCCATAGAGGATACTTGCGACACCTTTAGGTGAGTAGATTTTGCAAGCAAGTCTAAGGCGTTTGGTGTTTTTGGTTTACTTTACTTCTCCGCAAGATATTTTGCGGTTGGGGTGGAGAGGGTTGTGCTTGGTTAGGTCGTTAGCCTGCTCTTGTCGGAAAGCACTGAGGGATCTTTGCCTTGCAGACAAGGAGATAAATGCGCCGGCTGCCGCGTGCTAATTGTTAGTGGTGGTTTAGTAGCAGCATGCTTTGGTGCAGAGTTGTGCGAGGTTAGTACGGTGTTTTGCAGTTAAGCGAGTGTTTTACCTCTGGGTAATCGTTTCACGTCATGAATTGCAAGGCAAATCGGCTCATCTATGTCCGACGGAATCTCTGGTAATCGCTTCACGGCATGCTATTTTTACGGCTAGTCAGCTCATCTGGGTCCGACGGCACCACTAGGTAGCCATTTGTATCGAACGGGAAACCGAATCGGCTCATGTGCAATGCCATTCTGGGATGGCTATTTACGTTATTCCTACGAGTGCATCCTCGGCAATACAGCGCGTGACTGAGTGCGTGGTGAAGTGCGTGTTGGTGTGTGGTGTCTACAATTATCCTGCTAGTTTGGTGGCGTGAAAATAGCCATTGTGATTGGATGATCTTCTGGTGTTTGTCATCCAGAAGCGATGGAAGCGAGAGGGTGATGCCCTCTTTTTGGCATAATGCTTTAAGTGGTCGTTTTTGAGCGTCAACGCTACTACAGGTACTAAGCCTATGTCGAATGTGGTGTTGTAAGTGTCGCAGTGAGATGTTGTATAATGTTCATCCTCTAGTTGAGGCTGTACTTTTGTGAAACCAGGTCTAACTCTAATGAGGATGGCTTCATTTTGGCGGTGTGATTAGTTTGATGTGTTCTATGTGCCTAGCGTTGGTTTGATGTGGGTGTGGATGGAGCGCTGAGGTGTTGAGTTGTGTTGTGGCCACGCGTTCTGGTTATGCTTACGTGTGTGGTGTTGCAAGGTGCTTCGCAATCGCCTACCAAATACTCCATGGTGGATTAGGTGGTTTAGGGATTGTCTTGCCAGCCTATCTGCGCGCTCGTTTCCTGGAAAGTTGATGCGGCCCGGAATCCGGAGAAAGGAAAAGTTGTTTACGTTACCGGCTATGGCTTGTTGGATTCGATCAATGCCTGGATGTGTGCAGTCGTGTGTGTTGTTAATTGACTGAAGGAATGCTTTGGAATCTGAACAAATTACTACGTTTCTCGTCTTGCACTTCTTTATAATGGAAATAGTGGACAATATGGCCAGTGCTTCAGCAGTGTCGATGGAAAAAGCTATCTGGTAGACGTTTGGAAAGCCTGAGGCCTAATCCAGCGATGCCGATGCCTAATTTGACCTCGTGTTTGGACCCATCCGTCAAGAAGAGTGCTTTGTGCTTTTTTTTAGATCGGCGAATTTGTTTAAGGCGCCAATAATTTCAGCGGGTACGATATCCGATTTCTTTTCTGAGGGCAAGTATTCGACCATTAGTTGACTGTGGGTCCAGAGGCTTAGTGGGCGGTCGAGCTGAAACGGCTGGCATTGTGAAGCCAACTCTCGGGGTATTTATGTCCCCCTCAAGGTTTTCCACTGATAATGAAGAAACAGCGCGAGACAGCGCTCCGAAATTTGGCATGCCATTTCCCGCATCAATTTGACATGCTGTGTGGAAATGTTGCGGTCGGGTCATCCACGGTCACCGAGTCAGTTAAAGTCCAGTGATGTCGCCTCCAAAAACGTTGAACCAGTCATCACGCTTTAGTGGATAAATGAATTTGGATGAAACTTTCAGTGTTTCCTTATTGTTAGAGATTGACTAGAACGCACCAGAGGAATGTTTGTGTTTTCTCGTTTTTATGACTTGTTTGTTACGCACATTTCCACCAGGACGAACAAATAAGATTCTGGCTGAAGAAAACACTTCTATGAGGCTAAGATGACTTAATGCAACGTTTCTAAATGCGCTCTACCCATCAGAAAAAATAAATGCAGGAAATTGTAAATTCAACTTAATAATATTTCCCAAAATATAAATATTGGTCTTGGGGATGGAAAGCATTTTATGGTCGTGGTCGATTTCTACTTTCTTTTCTGATACCAAATACTTCTTGTTTACAAAATATTCCCAAAACATACTCCCCACACTCCTCCATGATGTCAGTCGTGACGCCATAACCCCTTATTGATGTCACCTTTTGAGGGGAGCAAATTGGGATGGTGGCTTCTGGCCCTACTCGTCGAGCGTTTTCCGGTGACATCCTCTTTCGTTTCCGTGCAACGCATAGTTTGAAGATTAAGAAGGGGACATGGATAAATATTATTATTTTGTTCATTATCATTCCCGCAGAAAAAAAGAGTTAAAATCCGTTGTTCAATCTGTCTTCATTAATCTTCAGCCAACACCATCCAACCCTCTCCGTTTTCTATGCCAAATGGATATCCGTACGGATATCAATCCGTATTATGCTTTACCTAGAAAGAATGCGTGGGATCCTAGTGCGATTTTTGAGGAACATGGCCATATTTGTTCGGCCCAGGCACAAGATTTCAGGTCCCCGATGCGTGTTTTCGGGGCTCGATGCGATGCTTCGGAATCCCTTGGAAATATTTTGGAGCCCCGGTCTCTTTTCCGGGTCTCACCAAAGCTTTTCGATACAAAGTCAATGGCGCGATGTCAGTGGGCCCTCCATGATTTTTGTGATTCCTGCACATTTTTTTAGGGGGAGCCGCAGCACGTTTTTTCAACACCCAGCGCGTTCCTTTTGGGCCTCCGGCGTTATATTTTGGCTCCGGGGTGATTTTCCTAGACATGATGGATTTATTAAGTGTCCGTGCTTCACTTTCCAGAGCCCCTGCTTAATTCTCTTTCATCCCAGTTTGTTATTTTGTTGTGATTTTGTTTGGTCGTAATTATTCGGCTCCTATATGATTCTTTGGATCCCGCCATCTATCCGAGGAAGGGGGAATTATCTCCTTTGCCACTCCTTCGGTATTTCACTGGCACCACGTCGCTTTTGCTGGTATCTGCCTGTGTTCCGAACGCGAATGTCGGCGCCTCCCGATAAAGTGTTGGGACACGACGAAAAATTGTTAGTCCGAGTGCGACTTTCGATGTCCCAGCACGGTTTTCCAGGACCGTGCAATTTTTTCTTCATTTTTTGGTTCCACTGCATTTATTTGTGGTCACGACACATTTTTGGGAGCTCCGATGGAGGTTTTTAAGCCTCCAGCGCGATTTGTGGACACACGGCGCGATCTTTAGGGCTACGTCGTGAGTTTTGGGGCACCTCCGCATTTATTTGGGGTCTCCTAACTCAACTTGTTCAGGCCATGGCACAATTTCTGGAAGCACCAGTATAATTTGTCGGGGCTCGGCGCAATTTTTCCGATCCCTGGCGCAATTTTTGGAAGCCTATCGCCTCTCAGGGAGGGGAATTGCACCCTCGTCGTCCCCTCTTTTGTACGCCACTGCCACGGCTGTCTGATCTCGACCCTGGCCTTCCCTTATGCTTTGCACGAGTGTTTTATTTTGTTGGTGTTGGTTCGTTGGCGCTGTTCACGAGACTCTTAGGACTAAGGTGACAAATCGTGCAGTCCAAGAAGTCTCGAAATACAATTTGGGTTTCTCTAGTTGAGGGATTCAGTTTTTCTAATATTGCAGCGCAGTTTCCCTTGTGAGTACAAAATCCGTGATGAAAAATGCGCTTCTTATGAGGACTCGCTGAGAAAATTCTATGAATTAATTCGAAGAATAATTTACCTTCCTTCCACATTTCACATTTTCACACCTTTCTACATTGCATTTGGTGTGCTGATATGATTATGGTTCGACAGCTTTTCTTCTGGCCCAGATACATTTTTGTACTTATACCTTTACGGTTTGGTCGCTTTTCTGAATCCTGGTGTTCTAGGCGACCAGCTGGTGTACGAAAACCACTATGTTTATATTTAGTGCCCGACGTGTTTGCTTTTGGGCCATGCCACATATAGACTTCTAGACCTCATAATATTTCTGAGACCATCATGCTGTTTTAAGACCTCAGTTTGCATTACTGGCAATACTCCTTTTGAGGGCCTCAGGTGCGTTCTTGGGGGCACGAGGTGCATGCTACTTAGAGTCACTTTGCATATCTTATATGGAGGTCGCTTGTTTGCGGGGCTCGGTGCATTTTCGACGACCTCACTACGCTTTCGAACTTCCCGGTGTGCTTGCAAAACGCCGCTGTATTGAGCTGTGATCCCGACGTGAGTTTGTGGGACTACGATATAAACTCTTCTTCAGAAATATTTCTGGTGCACCAGGGCGACCTTTCTCACCCCCAGCGCGATTTTGCTGGCCCAAGCTCCAGTTTTCTGGGCCCAAACTCGAGTTCTCAGGGTTTGTACGGCAACTTTCTGGGTCCGACGCGATTTGTCGTGATGTCTTCCGAAATGTTCGGAACGTGTGTCGCTTTTCCAGGGCGGGACAATGTTGGGTCATGTAGCGATTTTGCTCAGCCCCGACGCAATATTTTTCCTTTTGGTCCGGCACGACGCTTCGAGCCCCGGTGCGACTTCTTTCGTGGCCCGGACGAGTATTTTTTGGCCCTGGAGGCTTCTGGCGCGATTTTTAGGCACCAAAATGATCTTCCTGGCCTAAATTGATACGGGTCCCTGCTTAATTTTGGTGCCGTGACTTGATTTGTTTTGCACCGCACGATTTTTAGCGTTCCAGTGCGCTTTGCGAGGCCCAGCATAACTTTTATCAGCTGGAATGCGATTATCGAGGACCCACCACTTTTGGAGGGGAGAGGGCAATTTACTCTTCTCCCTTTCATAAATTGCTAGTTCTCGGCCGTCACCTGGGTAGACGATGTGGAAGCAACTTTCACAAGATGCCACGAGATGGCAGTTGCGGTCGATCCAAAGTTCCCTGCAAATCACACGATCATGCTGAATCGTGTTCCTGCAGCCTTGGAGTGCCACAGGATGCTGCCAGGTTAGACGCAAGGAGGAAGCCAAGACTACATGAGGGACCAGGTTGGTGGAACCTGACAGCTTTCAAATGATGCAGTCGGCGTGACGATTTTCTAATGTATACCAAGTAACTGGACGACTTGGCTCCCATAGTCCGCCTAATCTCTTGTCTTTCGAATGCCGCTAGTGGCGTCTCATACAGGATTTTCTGCTGTCTGGAGTTGTGACATTCCGTGATTCGGAATAGAAAGGCATGGCTATAAAGCAGGTTATTTTTCATAATCCTGCTTTGTCATGCATCCAAGCTGAACGCTGCCTAATCGGCACCAGGTTTTCCAAACCGGATGTATGGGGAGAGGACATGTGTCTCCGTCACTCTTCATCGCTCATTCTACCTGCTCTGTGAGTTGGCTGAGTGCACAGGTGTCAGCCGCCCCCAACCCCATCCCCAATTCCCAGTGGCGGCGGGACCTGTTTGGCGGCGGTGCGCTCCGATGACCTGTTTATTGAGGCCGCCGCGGCTGCTACCTGACCCGAATATATTTGGCCAGGGTCGGCTCGGCGAGCACCGGCTGGCCGGACCAGTTGAGCCATCCGGGGAAATGCCGACCGGACGCTGATCCGGCCCGGTGGGGGGAGGAGCGGGGGGTAGTGAGACACCCGGACTTGTCGCGGACGGCGGAAGCATGTCTGAGGAGGGGAGGGGAGGGGACGGACTAAATAGGTCAGTTTGGTACTTTCGAACCGAGACACTTCAATTCAGTGTTCGCCCTTTTTGTGAATCATCGTCCGCGCTCGGGGCGACAAGCTTGCGGAGAGAAGAGCAGAGCGAAACTCCTGATGCAATCGGGTGCGCCTCGTGGCAGTCTGTAGATCATCACGAGAGCGGCAGCCATGTCGGCCGCACCTTGTGGTAGTCTGTGGCGGGTCGACCCTGGGGTGACAGCCATGTCCGGTGCACCTTGTGACGGTCTGTGGCGGCCGGCCCTAGGGCGGCAGCCATGTCGTAGCCGGGTGTCTGGTCGCACGCGCATTCGAAGCTCCTCCCAGTAAACACCCGCCACAGGGAGGCTCCCCATAGACACCCGCCACGAGCAGGCCTTCGATGTTCATTGTTTGCGATGGCAACACGACGAATAAGCAATCATTCTGAGTTATCGGTGGCGATAAGTGCGCAATCATCAGTGAAATCTAAATGATTATAACGGAATGCAGCGTAATCAAGCCATAGCCATAGGTGATATCATAGTCCAAGGCGAAGCGACTGGCACTTCTGAAGTAGCCGGCATCACAGCTACCGCTGGGCGGTCTCTTCGCCATCGCCGGAGTGGCGGTAGCTGCTGGAGCAGCTGTGGCCAGGGCTCTGGGACAGCTGGAGCAGCTGTGATCGCTCGGACGGCCGTCACCACTATGACGGCTGTGGCCGTTGGGGCGTTCGTGGCCACAGGGACAGCCGCCGCCGCTCAGGTGGCACGTAGCCTACCATCCCATTGCTCGACAGTATTCATGACTCAAGGATATCTTTTCAATGAGGCTGGCCCCGAGTATTTCTCACACCTATTGCCAGATCTTAAGGACTTCCCTAACTCTCAGGGGGCCCCGATCCCTCAGGTGCCCATTCCAAAGCCCAGGAATATCCAAATTCAGTCTTTTATGGCCCTCAGAGGATCCATTCGTTCTTCAGGTGCCTTCTCCATCGTACATAGGCCATTCTCCGTTCTCGAGAAAAAACATCTGGCTTCCAAGTCGTGTAGCTACGAAACAGACCTCACGATATCCAGCAAACATTGCCAGCTTTCAGAATTCTCCTTAGCTTTTTCGATGGTTCTGTTCGATGGCTTCAGTGTTCCTCCCAAGCCTCCGGAGCATGACAGTCCGGTCAACTCTAGCTTCCAGGGGGCCTCCGGACCTCCCCAATTATGGACAGCCTTTCGGACTATCAAGGACATTCTAACTCTAAAGCTGGCTCCCGGCATTCATCACAGTCATCGCGAGGCCTTAGAGACACTCCTTATATTTCAGTGGGCTTGTTCTTATATTGATCCATCCCAAGCCTTTTGGGCATCCCAGTTCAGTCCTCTCTAGCGTCAAGTGACAATTTTCAATCGCCAAGGGCCCTCTCCAGCTGTTAGAGGCCTTTCCCAATCATTGAGTCTTTCTATTTTCAAAGGCTTTCTGCCTCTGACGCGGGACCTCAGTATTCCTCACAACCATCGTTAGCCTTAACCCACGCCGTCTCTCCTGTCAGATCCTCACACCCCGTCTCGGGGGAAGTAACCCCCCTCTAAAATCCAAACTAAACGTCGCACTAAAACGAAAGAGGTGTCATCGGAAAGCGCTCGACGAGTAAGATCAGGATCCATCCCCCAAAACAATCTCGCCCCAAAAGTGACGTCCCCAGGGGAACTAGATTTTCCGGACTTTTCACGACTTACATTATGTTTTTGGCTCCGGGGTGTTCATTTTGCGGTATATATGAAAAAACAGGATTTATTTGGAATGAGAAAATGACAGCAAAATCGACCAGGGCTATAATATTTTACCCCCCCCCCGCAAATAGAAATGTTTTTCTCGATATTTCAAATTTTGAGATTTCAAGTTTTCCTTAATTTTACTTTTCAATTGGTGGAGCATACCGTGAAACGTTGTTGGAAGTCAGCTTGCCCTAAAAAATGCTTACTTTAGCCAGAATATTCTATTTGAACTGCAATTGGCAAATATGCAAAATTTATATGTAGTTAAAAACGGAAAAAATAAAAAATTGCACTCGTACGTTTTGTTGCATCCTAAAGATAAGCAAACGCTGAAAGTTTCATTAAAATATCTGCATCCGTTAAAGCATAACGACTGGTTGAACTTTTTTGGAGGTGACCTCACTTGACCTTGACTAACTCGTTGATCCTAGATGACCTGACTTCAAAATTTTCAAACAGCATGCCAAATTGATATGGGAAAAGGTGTGGCAAATTTGGGCGCGCTACCGTGCGTTGTTCGTCCACTATCGGCGAAAAACCTGAGGGGGCGGTTGAAGACCCCTCGAGACGGGACGAGTTAAAGACTTCCCTTGGCTCTCAAGTTGGCTCGCTTAGCCCTCAAGGGTTCCCTCAACCTGCTAGGGGCCCTTCCCAGTTGTGGACAGCTCGTGTGGTTTGAAGAGCATTATGGCTTTGCAGCTCTCAATATTCCTCACAGAAATCGCCAGTCAACATAATTTTTGCTCTTCAAATCATTCGATAGATCTTGTTCGTCCTTTAGAGGCCGCACTGAACCTTAGGAGAATCACAGTTCAGTTCACTGACTCTCAGATATCCTTTTCATCCTTCAGTGTACTGCTATGCTTTTAGGGGCCATCACAGTCTTCAATAGCCCTGCCTAGCTTTTATATGCGGGACATTTCAGCTCGAGCTAGCTCTCACTAGTCCTCTCACTGCTCCTTGGTGTCCTGTTCATCCACCATGAGCCCTTTCAAACCCCAAGAACATTCCAGCCTCAGCTGGCAGGGACCTATTCCAACTGAGGCTGTTCTTTTCAGCTGGCATGGGCATTCCAGCTCTCTCTTCAGGAGGGTCTTCTAGAGAAGGCCCCACTTGACTACGCTGCTGGTCCATGTTTGTTTTCTTGAATTGTATTCTTTATGATTCCATTATATTCGCCGTGGGGCCATTACATGTCCTGGAATAAATTCTGGACCTGGTGTTTTGGGTTTTGGGGCGCCTCGACCATCAATTGTGATTATTTAGCGCCCATAACGTTGATTTATAATGTTAAAGTCCTATTACATTACTGAGCTGAGTATATGGACTGAAATCCTATCACTCGTAGGTACCTGAATATATTGTGATAATGAATTATTTCCGAGTCATCTGCTAGAATGTCGTGATATGTTAAATATCTGACATCATTTCCGGAAAATAACCTTCGCTCCCTTGAGAAGTATTTGCACGAGAAGAGCACGTGTCGCACCGTGAGAACTTCCAGACAACGAAGACACTTGGGCTTCTCTTTCCCGCAGAGGAGGTATTGGTGAGTAGCGTGTGTGTGGCCAGTTCGCAATCTACATAGAGTCACTTCATCATTCCTGGATCTGAGATAACATGATGACCGGTCTCCAAGCTGTGGTTTTATGGAACACAGCTTATTGTTCAACTGTGCGTGCCAACTCCCCTGCCACTTAGCATTCATATGTGCTGTTATGACAAAGATGTGATCCCTGGCGGAAAGTGGAAGAACACGCGTTGGGGGCCTCTGAGCTGCCCCATTTCGCTGCGGAATCGGCTCGCTCATTTCCACAAATTCCGATATGGCTCGGAACCCAGCACATACAGACACTTTTCCCGTCTCGTTCCAGAGTAGTGAGACGTGTCAGAATGTCAATCAGTAGAGTGTCGTTAGGGTAAAATGCGATAAGTGCCAAAAGGCTACTAAGAGAGTCAGATAGTACGGACATATGAAACATCTTCTGACACCTCGATGAAGGAAAGCGCTTTAATAATTGCGATCAGCTCGCAGGTATAAACCGAAGCATGTACAGGCAGGGTAAGAAATCGAGCAGAAGTGCCACACACGAAAGCACATCCCGCTCCGGTGATGTTCCTGGATCCATCAGTAAATATTTGTGCATATCCCTGATATGTATCTAAGTGCTCCAGTGTTTGCATGCGGAAGAACTCAGATGCTACATCATCTTTCTGCATCGCGGTGAGCGATAGGTCGACTACAGGGGAGACCAGATTCTAGGGCGGCACGGCCGGTTTTCGCAAACACATCACCCGACGGACTCTTACACCACTTCCCCAAGAGAACACAAAACCTTGACATAGAACGGCTAAGCTGTCTGGTTTCTACCACTGAGAAAAAGTGCCAAGGTATGTCGCGAGAACACTGCATTATGCGTGGGGTGGGTGGGGAACTGCTGTAATCTGCATGCATACCGTAGGCCAAGCATTTCACGTCTCAACGCCAGGGGAGGCTCGTACGACTCCGCGAGTAGGCTGACAACCGGCGTAGTTCTAAACACCCTGGTGGCGGTCCGCAGAGCCGCATGCTGCACTGCATTGAGAGTACACTTATTGCTTTTAGAGGCACCATCATACACATAGCATGCGTAGTCCAACTTAGATCGGATAAGTGACCGATAAAGCATCATCAATGTCTTTCTATCAGAACCATACGAGGTTCGTGATAAACACTTCAACTGGTTCAATGACTAAAACATTTCTCTCTCAATGTTTTAAAATGTTGTTTGTACGTTAACCGGCTATCGAACTGCACCCCAAGGAACTTCGCGATTGGGTGAAGAGGTATAGGCTTGCCGTACAACTCCGTGTTTAGAGTTTGAGAGCATCGCCTGTGGCAAAAGTGCGTAGCAACCGTTTTGTTTGTGGAAAAGCAGAGGCCGTTAGCTGTACACCATCTTTGGAGGTGGTTTACCGCGAGCTAACGCCTTGTTAGCTTATTGGAGCCAGATGACCATATCCGAATCACACAAAATTCGACGTTTGCGGCAGTGCATCTCCAATGTCATTTATGGTAATGGCAAACTGGACAACACTTAAAATGCTGCCCTCCGGAACCCCATTGACTTGGCGGAATTGCTCGGAAAGTTCGTGTCCCACTCTGACGCGAAAGAAGCGATCTTTCAGAAACTGTTGGATAAAATTTCCCAGATTCCCGCGGCTTCCACATTTCTTAGCTTTCAACAAGATTCCGTGTCGCCATGTGTAATCATAGGCTGCTTCTATATCGAAGAAAATAGCTCCAAAATGTTGTCTCCCCTTAAAAGCGACGCGAATGGCGTTGTCAAGTGTTAGAAGATGATCAGATGTACAACGGTGCTTCCTAAATCCACATTGTGCGTTGGTAAAAAATCTTCCTCTTCCAGAAACCAGGTGAGTCGAACGTTCACCATTTTCTCTAGAAGCTTACAGAGACACGAGGTCAAAGCAATCGGTCGGTAGTGCAATAGGTCTAAACCGCTCTGTCTCGGTTTGAGTATGGGGGCCACAATGACGTCCCGCCAAGAATCCGGCAAGTATCCTCCCTCCCATACTGTGTTCAGTGTAGCCAAAAGTGCTTCAAGAACTCGTATAGGTAGGTGTTTAAACATATCATTGCATATTCCATCAGGTCCTTCTGCAACACTCTTTAGGCTTCTGATCGCCGAACGCAACTCACAAATACTGAATGGTTCGTTATAGCATAAATGGTCTGGTGTCGAGAAGTCAATTGGCTTTGCTTCCAATTTGACTTTCTGGCGGATAAACTTGTTGACTGTTGCAGTAGTTTCCATCTCCACTGCGCGCTGCTAGAGCTTGGCCTATTTCCACAGCGACCTCAGCGGGATGGGTCACGTCAACACCGGACATGTGTAGTACGGGGAGACGGACCGCGCTATGTTGGTCAGCAATACGTTTTATACGAGACCATATCTGGGTCGTTGGGGTAAATCGGTTAATGGTAGATACGTACTCCCTCCACGACTTCCTCTTTGCTGCTCGTACAGTACGGCGCGCTAAGGCTCGTGCCCTTTGAAAAGCAATTATGTTTACCTGGTTGCTATTGTTGTTGAATTTCTTAAAAGCTCGCTTACGTGCTCCTATGGCGTCACAACATTCTTTTGACCACCACGGAACGGGAGTGCGACGTGGGTCACCAGAAGTTCGTGGAATGGAAGAGTTGGCCGAGTGCAGGAGCATAGAAGTAAGTAGATCCACCGAAGGTGCACTTACATCGGCGTTACTTGATAGGCAGGATTACATAGTGCGCTCAAATTTCCCCCAGTCCGTCTTTCGCAAATTCCACCGTTAAGGCCTGCAGCCAAGTGTCACGCTGTCATTGTAGTGAATAAAGAAGGTAAAATGGTCGCTACCAAGTGCATCATCAGAAGCCATACCAGGTCATACAACACGCCAGAGAAGAGCTTGCAAGACTCAGGTCGATCGTGGAGGTAAGACCAGTTGGAAGTGTGAAGTGGGTAGCGGCACCGATGTTTAAAAGGCACAGGGCTTCGTCCAAAATAAAACTCTCCACAGCTCGGCTGCGATAATTTATCGATGCACATCCCCATGCGATGTGGTAAGCACTGAAGTCTCGGAGAAGCGGAACAGGCTGGACCAGTTGGGACACCAGGCGTCTGAGCTCAACCAACGGCAGTAGCTGTCCAGGCGGAAGATAGATGGAGCATATTGTGATCTTGAGCCGGCGGAAGCTGACGGCTGCAGCAACTGCTTGGAGAGAGGTATCGAGCGTTACCTGCTGGTAAAGAATGTTATGGTGCGCCGCTATAAGCACACCTCCGTGCGCAATTGTCTCGGATTTCCTGTTTTTTTTTGTGATAACCACGTAATTGGATCCCACGCACGGGAGGTCGCCAGGCGCCCGAGGGACAGGCGGCGCCTTCGCCCGGCTGGGAGAGAGATACTTACCACCCCTACCGAGATCCAGCACCGCACACCCCTTGACCCCAGTCGGCCGGGCCGGCAGATACTGGGAAGAATCCCAGGTCCCCGGTTCGAGGCGACTAGCCACTTGGTCCGCGTGAGGCCCTACGGGCCCGCCCGCCCCTCCGGGATATCGGGACCGAAGAGGTGTGTTGGTCCCCCGTCACAACTAGCACCGTGCGACGGGGGACCTCAACTTCCAGGACTCCGTCAACCCCGGGGGGCGGGCCGAGGGGGCTCGGCTACCCGATAAAACAGAGCTGGTGGGCAGGACCTGGAAAGTTGCCCTGCCTGCTCATAGCTGGAATAGTTGGTGTTATGGGGCCAGGTGAAGGACATGAATGTTGGGAGGAGATGGGAATGGGAGCGTACGGATGGAAGGACGAGTGAGGCACTCTTAGTCTGACCTCTCCCCGGTTGCCTGGTGGTCTGGTCGCCGGATCCTTGAGGCACGCAATCCCCACCACCACGTAAAGGTGATGCCTCGTCGGGGGGAAATTCTGGGCCTGCAAGGAAATATTCCGTATACACTCGTATGAATTTACTAAATTTCGTAAGTTGCGAATGCAATGATTTCCGGATATTTATCGACGTATGTGTCTAGATTTAGCATTACTGAATAATTTAATCGTTTTTCATATTCCTTATAAAATTGATTAAAGCCCAGACCGTCTGAAATAGACGAATACCCACTGTTCCTTACGCACGTTTAGCATGGACGAGACGAATCAAGAAACGAATACGTTCTCACGCACGTGCATGTGGCCTGAAGGAGACGAATACCCACTGTTTCTTACGCACGTGCATATGGCCTGAAGGAGACGAATACCCACTGTTTCTTACGCACGTGCATATGGCCTGTATAGGAGACGAATACTCACTGTTTCTCACGCAGGTGCTGTGGCCTGAAGGAGACGAATACCCACTATTTCTCATGCACTTGCACACGGCCTGAATGAGATGAACATCCATTATTCATCATGCATGTGCATATGGCTTGAATGAGATGAATACCCATCATTCATCATACACGTGCATGCAGTCTGGATGATGAAATTTGTATGGATTGGATTTAAAATGGACCATAAAGACATAAAGACATAAAGACATAAAAGATAACTGCAATTATGAGCCACAGGGGCCCTTATTGGTTGCACTGCGCACACTCAACCAGTTTCCCACCAAATCTGTCGATCAGCCCTCCCTGTAATACTGAAAAGCAAGCCCTCTATTCTTATAATGATTGTCTATGCTGCTTTTAAGGACGTTCAATGTGCTGCTACTTACAATAGTTCCTGGCAGCTGGTTCCAGTGTTCTACTACCCTGTTGGTGAAGAAAGACTGTCTTAACCTTGTTCTGCTGCGGTTAACTTTAATTTTGAATTGATGACCTCTAATTGCATCATTTCTGTTGAATTCAAACATTTCCCCAAGATATCCCCTCTCCAGACCATGGACAAATTTAAAGACCTCGATGAGATCTCCTCTCAGCCTTCTATATCTAAGTGAAAACATATTCAGTTTCTTCAATCTTTCCTCATATGCCAGGTTGCTTATACCATTAACCATTTTTGTGTCCAGCCTGTAGACCAGCCTGCAAGGTGGTAGTGTTGGCTATTTCCGGGCTGTAATCTGTGTATTGTGTCGGTGATTGAGTCTGCTGTCCGTGAATGTGATGCGTGCACACAGAAGCGAGGAGGCGAAGAGATGGCCAGATCCCGGCGGCCGCCTGCCGTTCCTCAGAAACGCACGGGGGGCAGCCGTCGGGGAGGAGCAGACGTCGGCCGCCCGTCGTGTCTGACGCGGTGCGGCGGCCGGCCGGCGGCCAGGCGCGCCGCGACCGGCGAGGGCGAAAGTCTGCTGACGTAACAGACGGAGTCCGGGCGAGCGCGCGCCGGCGGCGGCGCCGACCGCGGCGGTGGGTCAGTGGGCCGTCGCAGTGTGAGCCGACGGATGGTGGGCGGCGCACGTCTCGCGCAGCTGCAGCGTGCCGCCAGTAACGCGTCGGGTCGCGGTGGCATGCGGTGCAGCATGCGCGGCGTCTTCCGCGGTCGGCTGTCGCGCTACGGCACAGTGTCGCTCCGGTGACGCGCAGCCGCCGTCCGCGTGCGTGCGACTCGCTCTGCCGCGTCTGACTGCTGTGCCGCGCTGTGCCGCGCAGTGCCACGTTGTGCCGCGCTGTGCCGCGCTGTGCCACGCGGCGCCGGGCTGTGCCGCGCTGTGCCGGTCTGTGCCGCGCCGTGCGAGTGCCGGCCATGTCGCTGATTCCCGTGCTGGGTGTGGTGGCGGCGGCGCCGGCGGCGGCCGTGCTGGCCGTCGGGGTCTGGTTCATACCGCTGCTGATCGCTGCCGTCGCCTACTATCACTACGACCTGGTGGACCCCGAGTCGCGGCCCATCAACCGGCGGCAGCTCTACAAGAAGTACGACTTTATCATCGGTGAGTGCCGGCAAGCCCAGTGTTCTGGCGCTGCGGGCCGACAGTGCTGCAGTGTACGGCGATAGCACGTGGTCGGATGTACTCTGACGTATGAACAGTGGCGGCCAACACCGAAAACAATCATCGCTGAAGTTTGTTTTTTGTGGTAGGAGATTTGTTCTCAGTCATACACATGCTCACACACGTATGTTCTCTTTTTATTTATATTCGTCCCCCTGTTTCCTCTTCTTTCTCTTCCTCAAACATACACACACATCATCTCTCTCCCTCTCTCTCTCCCTCTCTCTCTCTCTGTCTCTTTCTCTCCCACTCCATTCTCCCTTAATTAGCCATCCACGTCTTTTCCACACAGGCTTTACAATCTCTTTCACACACGATCCATGATCTCATTGACTTCCGCATAACTTCATTATTTCTTCCGCACACGCTCCATAACTTTATTTTCTCTTCGACACACGCTACATAGCTTTATTCACCACATCTACTCACTTTGCACGCAACTTCGTCTTATTATTTCCCATCTTCTTTATCATGTGCCTTTTCCCGTTATGAAGGCTGTAGAAATTGTTGGTATGTCGCACTTGTCTCATCTCCGCTGGGAAACTCACGCGACATCTGTGCTGGACCGTAATGTCTGAGCCCTGATAAATGTGGCCGAAGCGTCTGAACGCTGATGGATGCGACCACGAGATTCCGTTACTCTTCCGTCGACTGTGGACTTGGCCCGGCTGGCCGGCTCCATCCGAAACGGTGTCCAGAAATAGAGCGTCACCACTCACCCACACCTCACACACCACCCACCCACACCTCACACCACCCACCCACACCTCACACACCACCCACCCACACCTCACACACCACCCACCCACACCTCACACACCACCCACCCACACCTCACACACCACCCACCCACACCTCACACCACCCACCCACACCTCACACACCACCCACCCACACCTCACACACCACCCACACCTCACACACCACCCACACCTCACACACCACCCACCCACACCTCACACACCACCCACCCACACCTCACACACCACCCACCCACACCTCACACACCACCCACCCACACCTCACACACCACCCACCAAAACCTCACACCACCCACCCACACCTCACACCACCCACCCACACCTCACACACCACCCACCACACACCACCCACCCACACCTCTCACACCACCCACACCTCACACACCACCCACACACCTCACACACCACCCACCCACCTCACACCACCCACCCACACCCTCACACCACCCACCCACACCTCACACCACCCACACACACCACCCACCACACCTCACACACCACCCACCTCACACACCACCGCACCTCACACCACCACACCTCACACAACACCCACCCACACCTCACACACCACCCACACCTCACACACCACCCACACCTCACACAACACCCACCAACACCTCACACACCACCCACACCTCACACACCACCCACACCTCACACACCACCCAAACACACCTCACATGCCTTCCAGCCATACTTCACCTTCAAGTCAGAAGATCTCTCAAGAAGCAAGGGAGTGGCCAATCAAATATCATCAAAACATATTTTCGGTTTGCAAATGGTAAATGACAACTTAACAGTGACAGGGTACTAAACCAGGGGATCCAATATCCTGCCCGACCCGCCCGGGATCTCCAATCAAACTCACACTCCACTCGCCGACACCTCATACCACCCACTACGTCTGCGGGGTGGTGGCGCTAATGGTGGTGCCCATTACCTTACTCACAGTGCACCGCCTATCGATTATCAGCTTCCAGGCAGTAGCGCAGTACACAACAGCCACTGCTTCTCCAATCGCTCACTGTTGTTAATCACTCCTCATGGGATGCGATAGCATCTCAATCAACACAAATGTTGATACAGTGGGAACAATTACGCGTAATTGAAATGCATTCATAATTCACACTGTTCAATTACTTCAGAATGCTTAGACTAGCCATCTACTACTAACTAACACGCGACGGCTGGCGTGATCAGATGTGTGGACAATTACCTCTGTGTCCACACGGTAAAGACTCCGTGCTCTTCGACAAGAGTAGGCTGATACCGGCACCCTGGCGAAATCAACGTTCTCGTCACTCTCAAAATCCCCCACCCCATCCCCAGCTATAACTTATCTTTGAGAGGAGCAAAGTAAAACTTAAACCATTTAGACATCCGTGATATGTGCCCCCACCCAGCCGCCGCCTTCAGCACCTGAAACATTATTCATACTATAACGTAAAACTCCCTTAACGCAAATATGTACTTGTTTTAGCTTTGCTTGCAAAACACTCGCACTTTAAAGGCGCCGCAAATGATCTTCATGGTCCGACACGCCTCTTAAATTCACCCTCTCCATTCAATTACTTCACTTGAAGGATACGAATGTGATTATATTAGTTGTAATGATCTGGCTGAGAACGAATTCATTCTCGGGATTTGCCACGTGAATAGAGCTGTGCTGGCGCTATGCTTTGAACAAGTGGGAAAATATGACAGCTTATTTTACCGTTCCATGAAACACCTTGCTATAATCTTACTGAGTTGTCACAATGAATCAGGATCAGAAGCGTACATAGGGGGAATAGGAAAGGCACGTGCCCACCTCTGTAATGTCGCAGGAGGACCTTTTGAATGTTTTGCCTGATGTCTCACAATAGCTGAAATCTACTGTGAATGTAAACATAACTCTACCAATGTATCATGTCACAACGTTCTTTTTCGTGTGCGACATGTTGCATAATCCCTGAATTAAGAGAAATTTCGTATGAACAAACAGGTCTGAAGTGGTTTCGTGTGTAAGACTTGATTCGTGCACTCGTTTCGCTCGCGCACGCGGTCCGAGTGAATAATGTTTACAAGGATAATCGTGCCCGTCGCCTTCACTTTCATAATTGTTTCATTTTCAGATGCTACCAGGTCATGTACTGGAGTTTAAGACATTAGTTTTTGTAGAATTTTGGTGGAAAATTGTAAAGAAAATGTGCACAAGTACAATTAGTTTAACTATAAATTATCGGTACGAAGCGAATCATTCTTCGCTCGAGCTCATCGTTTTCGAGCATTCTTCACTGATCTTTACAGAGCAAAATATGCTTCGAAAGCTACTAAATTCAATAGTTCACCACATTTATCCTTCTATTTTGTCTTGGCCTGAACGTTGCCTTGACCTGCATCTATGGCCTGTAGACTGGTTGCCCAGTTGCATATGATCATCGTTTGCGCAAAAAATCGGATTTGTTTTACAACCAGAGACAAAATTCACGAGAAAGACGGCACAAATGGCTGTACCCCGTCATAGAGCTATTTGACCCTACCTGGAATATTAGCAAACTAAGGCAAACAAAATATTCCAGCAACTGTGAAAGTATATGGGTGGACCTTAATCAAGACGTTTGGAGCACCCTCAATATGTCTTTAAATAAGTGTTAGTCGGTATGGTGGGAGGTTATATTGATACCTCCCTGAAATTGTCAGGAAATTCTGCAGTTCTGCAAGGGATAAGGTGAGACAAATTTGTTATTGCTTAGGAAGCTCACTTGCTATACCTGCAAATGACGAGGCATTCCGGCATTAGCCAATAGTCGTCAAATCGTTCCGAACTCCGAACTCAATTAAAAATTCAAGGCTGGGATGAAGCCAGGGCCCAATATAGCATCATTAATAACCGAGGCCATAAGTTTCAACCTAAATGTTCCTGGCCATGGCTATGTATAAAAGATCATAACGAACATCGATATTGCTGACTCGTGCATATTTACACAGTGTCGGCTCAGTACTGCTTACCTATACGTTGGCTTCCTTAAGTTGCAAAACAACTACAGTAAACCTTGTTTCTCCACCATGTGGGATTATCTGCGAGAAACGCCGCACAACAGCTTTGTTCACAGTTTCTCTCCAGTTCTGTAAATAAGCTGGCTGATGTAATTCGTAGGCGGCACACACAGGCTGATGAAATTGTGTCAATTCTGGCTGATGAAATGTCACCTGTTTTGACTGAAGTAAAAGTACGCACCTAGGATGATGCAACTTTGCTGACGGATCCTGAGGAGGTTTCCGGGTCATGCTCCCTGTGGTAAATACCGGGAAAGTGGGTCACGCATATCTGTTGGCCCCTTACTCTTATGGACCGGGTTGTCTGGATTAGGGCAGGCATGCATTTTTGAATATAGGTTTCAGCGAATTGAGAATTGCTTGGACCCAGAGAGACATAGGATAGCAGAGAAATACAAATAGTTGTTGAAGGAAAGGAAGGAACCCTCCAAAGCATGTGTGAATGCATTTTTATGTGAAATACTACACTTCTCAATTGGGCTCATTTAGCACTGGCGTTATAACACTGGCGGTATAGGAAAAAAACTATTGGTTCTAAAAGTTTGCGTCCAGACATCTAACTGCAATATTTCGAAGCTCCCATTGATTCTAGATTAACGGTGCAATTATAAGTCACACATTCAAAATTAAGAGTGATTTTAAATACCCTGAATACAATGTTTTTAATCTGGTATTGACTGTAAACAAAAATGAATCTGGCTTCCACACATTGATGTATCGAAATGTTCTGCAGCTGGTTCTTAGGCACACCTTAGAAAGCTTGCGCATCTCCTCGATGAAGTACTTCGAATCATCATCAGTAAATGGAAGTACGTATTCACATTTCTCATGAAGTGGAGCAGCCGTAAAAGACAATCGATGGCCTAGAAAATTGAAGCCGAACGTACTTCGAGTTGGCAAAGCCTACGTGTTGCCGCACCTTTTCTTCAATATTGGAACACGTGAAGGTCGTGTGGGGGAGGCAGTGTGAACGGCATGGCTTGGCTGGTCCTCCAAATACAGGATGCGGCACAAGTTGAAACTTGCTTAAGCCGGCATTGTAATGTGTGATATCGCAGACCCTCTAGCTATAGCCCTGCACGCATCCTAATCCCTGTAGCTATAACCCTACCTGATATCGCAGTCCCTCCAGCTAAAGCCCTGCCTGGCATTGCAGTCCCTCCAGTTATACGCCTGCCTGGTATTGCAGTCTCAGCGTCATAGCTCTTCTTTCTGTTTGAGTATCCCGTAACACGTCTCTGCGTGATGATTAGGTACCCGAAGATAAGGCCGCCTTGGAGGATGCTTAGATATCCAAAGATATGGCTTGCGTGCTGTATGTAGGCTTAACACTCAGTTTCTAGTTTTAATTGTCAGGGGTAAAATGAACGCTGAATTAGTATTCAGCAATAGAAATTAGGACAGACTGATACAAAACCCGAACATTGTCATCCGAGGTCACCTTAGGTCAATGACCTCGGATAACTTTAACAAGGTCAACACAAACGGCAAAGTCATCGTGCTAGTATAAACCCTAAACGGTCCAAAAGACCAAACATTGTTCCATGAGTGCTATGAAATGTCAGAAACCACGAGAAGCGGAGGTTTTGCATAGAAGTCGCCGGAGGTGACTTCATTCATTGCATGATAGCTTTGTGACTAGACGTAACCTCGGATAAAATCGTTATAAGACGCGAGAAGGATGCCCCATGGGCTATCCACCGCCCTCCGCCGCCCTAAGACGCAAGTCTTGGGCGCTGCATGACCTCGGCAGTCGATGCGCTCATAAACTCCAATAACCAACCAACTAACCAAGACGCAAGTCTATTTTTGAACAAAATATAGACATTCCAGAAAATTCTTAGGGGCGGTTGCATCACACCAATGAGTGGTGGTGGTGAGACCGAACAGACCGCCAGATCAGGGGGATGAGGGGAGGGGCATAGCCGCACCGTCTCTGTCGCCGACACCATCCAAGGCACTGGCGAGTTACGGCGCTGCAGCCCGATATGACAGCGCGATTTGATCCGGCATCCGAAGACCGATGTCGCACTTCCTACTGATGTCGCCACCAGATTCCACCGCCTTCCATTCGCCCCACGAACAGAAGCGGACGACCTGCACCGGGACAGGTGGCCACGTCTTACCAAGCAGGTGGTCACATCTCACCAGACATGTGGCCGCATCTTCCCAGCCGCTGGGCTACACAGGGCACTGAATACCGCAACTCCTGGACTTGCCGGAACGGTCTGAGTAGGATCTCTGCAGTGCCTGCTCAGAACGAACGACCCGGTCCACATCAGGATGCAGAAGATCTGGCGTCCTCTATTCGGCCTTCGACCAGTCATCAGCTCGAATCGTGTGGCGGACGTTGTCGCATGTCGATCCGTCCTTCATCTCTATTCGGCTTCGACCAGCCATAGCTCGACTGGTGTGAGCGACGTTGTCGCATGTCGATCTGTCCTTTGATGGAACAGCCAGATCTGCAGATCCCTCAGACTTGAGCCTTCTGCGGGGTAGGCTTTACCTCATTTACAGCACGTGCGCCAGCCCGTTGCCTCTTCTGTGGTTGGCCAACAGTGTGGTGGAAGAAACAAACCAGCACCCAGGCAGTAGCGAGGTAGAGCGACGGCTATGTACGTCGTCTGCGACATCACGCATTCAAAAGTGCTTAACTCGGGTCCACGTAACGCTGATGATTGTGATTATGATCATGATTGTGATTTTGATCATGATTTTGAGAATAATCATGATTATGATTATGATTATGCTCATGATCATGACTATGCATCTCAAATCTGGGCTGGTAACCTAGCATGGAGTATCTTATCTATAGCCATATATGGCCATATACGGCCAGATATGGCCACACACATCTACATGGCCACACTGGTGTGCTGGCAGAACGTTTTTGGCTATGTATTTCGGCAAGAATGATGCTGTTGAACTAATATTTCAAAATCCGGTGATGGATTTGTCAACGAGATTCCTTTGGCACTATGACCGGTCCCCGAAACTCCTTCCGAAAACATTCAGATTATGAATGGTTTCCTAAGCATCCAAGAAACAGCTAAAGCTGAACAGTGCCTATTCTTCATTCCAGACAGTGAATTTCGACATCGAAGATTTTGATGCATAGCTTGGCAGGAAGTGAAGCAAAATTAAATACGACCACTGCATGCAACAACACTCCTTGGTAAATGAGGAAAACAATGTCATTTTCATGTATGCAAATACTGCACGATGGTTTGTTCCGGAATGTCATTATAATTTTGCCAGGATGCATCAAACCAATAAAACCGGGCTCTCTGGCAGAAAGCATCTCCACTGGCATGATGCATATTCCAAACACTCATGGGCTTCCGCTTCTCCAAGCATGTAGGTTCATGTTGGCTCATTCATAGTCGGTCGTGCCGACAGGCGTGCATGACATTCCATCGAGATGTTTTTAGTAGGCAGCTAATCAGATCCGGGGAGCATCCGCCCAGACTGACTCTCCCTGCAGCCGACCTGCATAGCTGACTCTCACTGCAGCCGGCCTGCATAGCTGACTCTCCCTGCAGCCGGCCTGCATAGCTGACTCTCACTGCAGCAGGCCTGCATAGCTGACTCTCACTGCAGCAGGCCTGCATAGCTGACTCTCACTGCAGCCGGCCTGCATAGCTGACTCTCACTGCAGCAGGCCTGCATAGCTGACTCTCACTGCAGCTGGCCTGCATAGCTGACTCTCACTGCAGCCGGCCTGCATAGCTGACTCTCACTGCAGCCGGCCTGCGTAGCTGACTCTCACTGCAGCAGGCCTGCATAGCTGACTCTCACTGCAGCCGGCCTGCATGGCTGATCTCACTGCTGACTCTCACTGCAGTCGGCGAGGCTCTGCAGGCTGATCACTAGAGGCTGACTCTCGCTGCAGTCGGCAGACGAGGCTGACTCTCACTGCAGTCGGCAGACGAGGCTGACTCTCGCTGCAGTTGGCAGACGAGGCTGACTCTCGCTGCAGTTGGCAGACGAGGCTGACTCTCACTGCAGTCGACCGGCGAGGCTGATCTCACTGCAGTCAGGCAGTGCGAGGCTGACTCTCGCTGCAGTCGGCAGACGAGGCTGACTCTCGCTGCAGTCGGCAGACGAGGCTGACTCTCGCTGCAGTCGGCAGACGAGGCTGACTCTCGCTGCAGTCGGCAGACGAGGCTGACTCTCGCTGCAGTCGGCAGACGAGGCTGACTCTGACTTCGCGAGTGCAGACGAGGCTGACTCTCGCTGCAGTCGGCAGACGAGGCTGACTCACGCTGCAGTCGGCAGACGAGGCTGACCTCTCGCTGCAGTCGGCAGACGAGGCTGACTCTCGCTGCAGTCGGCAGACGAGGATGGCGCTCACCGCAGCCGGCGGCCCACATTCCAGTGCCGAACCGAAAGTAGCCGTGGGCTTCGCCGACTGGCGTCTCGGCGTGGCGAGGCCGGCGGCGAGGCGGCATCGTAGCGGCCGCGTGGCGGGGGTGGAGGCGTCGGGGTCGTGGTGAAACGCACCCCCACACTGCTCCGGCGACCCGGCCCGTGCTGTGCAGCTGATCCCGGGCATTGTTCGTCGCGCTCCGACCGGCCCGTGCCCGGACCAGACCTCCAGACTGCGGCCGGCCGACGGTGGCCGGTCACCCGGCGCCAGGCTCCGGTCGCCTGTCGCCTGTCGCCTGTCGCCTGTCGCCTGTCGCCTGTCGCCTGTCGCCTGTCGCCTGTCGCCTGTCGCCTGTCGCCTGTCGCCTGTCGCCTGTCGCCTGTCGCCTGTCGCCTGTCACCGGTGGCCTGTCGCCTGTCGCCTGTCGCCTGTCGCCTGTCGCCGTGGCCTGTCGCCTGTCGCCTGTCGCCTGTCGCCTGTCGCCCATCGCCTGTCGCCAGTCGCCGGTCGCCTGTCGCCTGTCGCCTGTCGCCTGTCGCCTGTCGCCTGTCGCCTGTCGCCTGTCGCCCATCGCCTGTCGCTGGTCGCTGGTTACCGGTCGCCTGTCGCCCATCGCCTGTCGCCTGTCGCTGGTCGCCGGTTACCGGTCGCCTGTCGCCCATCGCCCATCGCCCATCGCTGGTCGGTCGCTGGCTACCGGTCGGCTGTCGCCGGTTACCGGTCGCCCTTCTTCATGCCACAATGGTGGCGTTCAGCCGCCAGGGATAGCCACAGACAAATACAGTCGCAACAACACCGCGTACGTCACCCGGCCCCGAGATATCTCAGCGGGCGGCAATATATCTGATTTGTATCTCAGTGGGCGGGCTGAGGTCGTGTTCCTCAGGGTTAAATGCAGTTAACATTCGGTTCGGTTTCGAACATTGATCGAGGTGAATCATTTGACGAGATATCAGATAGTCCAGTCTCATCATACTAAACGGTCTGCGAAACTGCAAGTGAACAACGTAGTGGTGGTTGGTGCAGGTGGTTGGTGACACCAGCAGTGAATGCCACCAGTGGTGGCGACCTCGGCGACAGATACTGGGCGGCGCCGGTGCTGTCCCGTGTCTGTCCACCTGGCACGCGGTCTGACGGCCGCCGCTGTCGAGCCCGTGACGTCAGACGCGGCCGAGCGGAGCACTGTGGGCAGACGGAGCCGCCACCAGGCCAGCGGAGCACTGTCGGCAGACGGAGCCGCCACCAGGCCGGCGCAACACTGTCGACACGCCGCCGCCACCGGACCGGCGGAACACTGTCGCCAGACGGAGCCGCCACCAGGCCGGCGCAACACTGTCGACACGCCGCCGCCACCAGGCCGGCGGAACACTGTCGACAACGCCGCCGCCACCAGGCCAGCGGAACACTGTCGACACGCCGCCGCCACCAGGCTGGCGGAACACTGTCGACACGCCGCCGCCACCAGGCCGGCGGAGCACTGTCGACACGCCGCCGCCACCGGACCGGCGGAACACTGTCGACACGCCGCCGCCACCAGGCCGGCGGAGCACTGTCGGCAGACGGAGCCGCCACCAGGCCGGCGCAACACTGTCGACACGCCGCCGCCACCAGGCCGGCGGAACACTGTCGCCAGACGGAGCCGCCACCAGGCCGGCGGAACACTGTCGACACGCCGCCGCCACCGGACCGGCGGAACACTGTCGACACGCCGCCGCCGCCAGGCCGGCGGAACACTGTCGAAATGCCGCCGCCACCAGGCCGGCGGAGCACTGTCGGCAGACGGAGCCGCCACCAGGCCGGCGGAACACTGTCGGCAGACGGAGCCGCCACCGGACCAGCGCAACACTGTCGACACGCCGCCGCCACCAGGCTGGCGGAACACTGTCGACACGCCGCCGCCACCGGACCGGCGGCGTGTCGACGGACCGGGCGTCGGGCGCTCGCGCCGAGCCGTCCGTGGCGGCGGTCAGCCGGCGGTCAGCCGGCGGTCGCGCCGGCTGACGGACAGATACACGGACCGCGCGGCGAGCGGCTGTTTCACGGCCCGCTGCCGGACCGTGGTGTGAGAAGGCTCGCCTCAGCGCGCCATGCCTGGGTCGACCCTATTGTGTGTGCAGCACGTCAGTTTCTCCGGAAAGGGCATCAGTATTCGCCGAGTTGACTGTGGTCTGCGATGAGCTTTAATCTCTATGGCACGCTCACTGTCATGAAACATGCATGACGTGCTATCGGTGTACTATGCTGTCTGATTGGTGTAATTTGGTGTGGTATTGGTGTATTTTGGTGTGGTATTAGTGCACTGTGGTGTCGCATTGGTGCACTTTGGTGTAAAATTGGTGTACTTTGGTGTAGTATTGTGTGCGATGGTGTGTCATTTGTGCAATATGATGTGCTATTGATGTATTACGGTGTGCTATTGCTGTACCATGGTGTGCTGTTGGTGTACCATGGCGTGATATCCGTGTACAATGGCGTGCTATTGGTGTACCGTGGCGTGCCATTGGTGTACTATGGTGTATTATTTGTGTACTATTGTGTGTTTCTTTATTTATTATGGTGTGTTATTGGTTTATTATGGTGTACTATTGAGGGCGTTTGCTGTTTGCATTGAGACATGTGCAATTAGTGTTGAGCGGAATTGAGATGTTGAATAACGCTGACAATCATGTACAGTGTGTTTGGAATTAAGTGTACCGTCTATCTGATGTATCAGACGGAAGCTCATTGGAACGTACTCCATATCAATACGCATACCATTTGACGTGAGCACTACCAATGAGTAGTCGCATAGCTGCATACCATCAACCTTGTCAATGAGACCCACATTCAGCTGCATGCCATCAACCTTGTCAATGAGACCCACATTCAGCTGCATGCCTTCAACCTTGTCAATGAGACCCACATTCAGCTGCATGTCATCAACCTTGTCAGTGAGACCGACGCCAGACTGCATACCGTAGCATGATTTATCGATGGTTTCACAATTATTCACCAATTTCGATTCCGCAATGGAGCCTGGCGTGCGTCAGCATGTGTCGATGCGCTATCTTCAATGGCGTGCGTCAGCATGTGTCGGTGCGCTATCTTCCTGGGCGTGCGTCAGTGTGTGTCGGTGCGCTATCTTCCTGGGCGTGCGTCAGTGTGTGTCGGTGCGCTATTTTCAATGTTGCGATGGTGCCAGCGCCGTCATATGCCGCTCCCCTGCATGACGATCGCTGCCGCTGTCCATGCAACCCCTCACCCATCACAGCTGGTTACACGTAGCAACAGGAAACCATAGCTGCCGATCATACCAGAGAGATCGAAATACTGGCTGCACGTGGGGGCAGGCGTCCATTGCTTCTGATCATATCAGACAGACTCCAGTTACACGTAGCGGCTTCGGGTGCGGCCGCCGGCGAGCTGCCGGCTCTTCCTCGCCGCTGCCTCTGCCTGACCTGGCGTTCGCCTGGCACCACCAGCCCACATAACCTGTTCACGCTGGAGGCGACCACTGCCACGTTACTGACAGAAATTATCACTGCCTGGCATCGCGAGACAAGGTGTCCGTGCACGATGTGCAGAAGCACAGCCTCTACGATACGACTGGCCGTGGTGGACGTCGGCTACCGGAGCACGGGCGGCTCAGCAGTCGCCGGGACGTCGTTGGCCCTGCACAAAAACGGCCGCCGTTCTCCCGGCGGGCGATTGTCATCGGCACAGCCGACCGCCGTCCGCCGCTGCCGCCGCGGCCCGCGACCGCCGGCCGCGGCGGCTGCGTTTCGCAACGGTTGCGGCGTCGGCGCCGTCGCGCGTCGCGCCGGCGTGGCGGTGTGCGCCGTTCCCGGTCGGCGAGACGCTAATTGCCGGCGGCGTGCACTCGACACGTCACACCCCACTGCTCCACTGATGCGCGGCTGTCGGTCTGACAGCGCCGGCGGCGTGGAGCACTCAACGTGTCGCGCCGCCGCTGCCGCCGCTGCCGTCGCTCCGCACACGCATCACGCCCGGCTGCCGGTCTGCGGACGTGCCGCGGATATCGTCAGTCTGCGGACGTGGACGGTCTGCGGACGTGGACGGTCTGCGGACGTGGACGGTCTGCGGACGTGGACGGTCTTCGGACGTGGACGGTCTGCGGACGTGGACGGTCTGCGGACGTGGACGGTCTGCGGACGTGGACGATCTGCCGACGTGGACGGTCTGCGGACGTGGACGGTCTGCGGACGTGGATGTTCTGCGGACGTGGATGTTCTGCGGACGTGGACGGTCTGCGGACGTGGACGGTCTGCGGACGTGGACGGTCTGCAGACGTGGATGTTCTGCCGACGTGGACGGTCTGCGGACGTGGACGGTCTGCGGACGTGGACGGTGTGTGGACGTGGACGGTCTGCGGACGTGGACGGTGTGCGGACGTGGACGGTCTGCGGACGTGGACGGTCTGCGGACGTGGACGGTCTGCGGACGTGGACGGTCTGCGGACGTGGATGTTCTGCGGACGTGGACGGTCTGCGGACGTGGACGGTCTGCGGACGTGGACGGTCTGCGGACGTGGACGTTCTGCGGACGTGGACGGTGTGTGGACGTGGACGGTCTGCGGACGTGGACGGTTTGCAGACACGGACTGTCTGCGGGTGTCGGCGTTCTGCTGACTTGGAAGTTCTGCGGACGCGGACGTTCCGTGCAGTATACGGTCTGCGAATGCGGCCGACCTGCGGACACGGACAGTTTGCGGACTCATGTGCACATGAAGCTCCCCCCATCTTCCGGTGCTTCTCAGCAAAGCAACCGTTGTTATGTTTCCTCATCCGTTAATTAGTTGCTCGTTTAGCTAAGCAAATATCCCAAGCATCCTGGACCATTTGGATGCTTGGGTGGCATCCGAACACCCGATCGTCAGTTCCACAGATCGCGGCTGCTAACGTGTACGCTGTGTTGCGCCGTGTCCTAAGCCACCGCACAGTCGGGTGTTGTCACTAGCTGAACATTTGGTGAATGGGCTGAGGTACAGTGCTGGTGTACCGGACTGGTGTACCGGACTGGTGTACCGGACCGGTGTACCGGACCGGTGTACCGGACCGGTGTACCGGACCGGTGTACCGGACTGGTGTACCGGACTGGTGTACCGGACCGGTGTACCGGACCGGTGTACCGGACCGGTGTACCGGACCGGTGTACCGGACCGGTGTACCGGACCGGTGTACCGGACCGGTGTACCGGACCGGTGTACCGGACTGGTGTACCGACCGGTGTACGGACCGTGTACCGACCGGTGTCCCCGGACCGGTACCGACGGTGTACCAGGACCTGTACCGGACCGGTGTACCGGACCGGTGTACCGGACCGGTGTGCCACGCTGCATTGCCACACCGTAGTCTCTGTGTCTGTGTGTGTGGGCCGTGTACTGTGCTGTGATCCCACAGCCGTGCGATCTCAGATCCAGCGTCAGCCCACCTCCAGTGCGACGAAATGCGAACGCGCAGACATCACAATTCGACTGGGCTCGTGTGGCGCGCCGCTCTGTTTCGAGGCGATCCTGCCTCACTCGGCAAACCTGGCCGGAACGTGCTCCCGCGATAAAGCGGGTGGCGCCAACTTCGCACAGGCTCGCAGCTGGTTTCGGTGCTGCACGCTGTTTGCACTTTCGCGACATCCGCCTGGACGTACGGGTTGGCAGGTGGCGAGTGGGCTGATTCGGTGTGGTTGGTGCCGAGTTCTTTGGCAACCAGCAGCGCGATAAAATGTGCTGACAATGCGCTTGACGGTCTGTTTTTAGGACCGTGACATGGATTGCGGAGAGAGGTGCCGAATCAGCGTATCCGAAAATATGGGGCTGCGACTGTGCTGCGCCTACAGTCCCAGCGCCTGCAGTCTCTGCCCTTGTGGCCCCTACGCCTGTAGATCCTGCCCCTGCGGACACTTCCGCTGCAGACCCTGCCCCTGTAAGCACTGTCCCTGCAGATTCTGCCCCTGTGGCCCCTACGCCTGCAGGATCTGTCCCTGCGGACCTTGCCACTGCATACCCTCCCCTTGCAGACCATGCCCATGCATGCCTTGCCACTGTAGACGCTGCCCTTGCGTCAAATCTTCCTCCGCTCGTGGCGCCTCTCAGTCGGATGCCATGCATTGAGTAGGTCGCTTGGTAGAGATAGTGGGACCTGTCACAATATGCGATGCATCACTTCGCGGCGACACTTTTTGTTTTATTTTTTTCATGTTGCGCGCCAAACACGGCGGTGTTGAGCAAGGTCCGGCTGCAGCGTATCTTTGCTGTGGCACCGTCTGCGACTGCAGGGTGTGTCTGCCGTGACACCGTCTGTGGGTACAGTGTGTGTCTGCTGTGACACCGCTGCAGGGTGTGTCTGCCGTGACACCGTCTGTGGGATACAGTGTGTGTCTGCTGTGACACCGTCTGTGGCTGCAGGGTGTGTCTGCCGTGACACCGTCTGTGGGTACAGGGTGTGTCTGCCGTGACACCGTCTGTGGGTACAGGGTGTGTCTGCCGTGACACCGTCTGTGGGTACAGGGTGTGTCTGCCGTGACACCGTCTGTGGGTACAGGGTGTGTCTGCCGTGACACCGTCTGTGGGTACAGGGTGTGTCTGCCGTGACACCGTCTGTGGGTACAGTGTGTGTCTGCCGTGACACCGTCTGTGGGTACAGTGTGTGTCTGCCGTGACACCGTCTGTGGGTACAGTGTGTGTCTGCTGTGACACCGTCTGTGGGTACAGTGTGTGTCTGCTGTGACACCGTCTGTGGGTACAGTGTGTGTCTGCTGTGACACCGTCTGTGGGTACAGTGTGTGTCTGCTGTGACACCGTCTGTGGCTGCAGGGTGTGTCTGCCGTGACACCGTCTGTGGGTACAGTGTGTGTCTGCTGTGACACCGTCTGTGGCTGCAGGGTGTGTCTGCCGTGACACCGTCTGTGGGTACAGGTGTGTCTGCCGTGTCTGTGGTGCAGGGTGTGTCTGCCGTGACACCGTCTGTGGGTACAGGGTGTGTCTGCCGTGACACCGTCTGTGGCTGCAGGGTGTCTGCCGTGACACCGTATGTGGGTACAGTGTGTGTCTGCTGTGACACTGTCTGTGGGTACAGTGTGTGTCTGCCGTGACACCGTTGTGCTGCCGTGACACTGTCTGTGGGTACAGGGTGTGTCTGCCGTGACACCGTCTGTGGCTGCAGGGTGTGTCTGCTGTGACACCGTCTGTGGGTACAGTGTGTGTCTGCTGTGACACCGTCTGTGGGTACAGTGTGTGTCTGCTGTGACACCGTCTGTGGGTACAGTGTGTGTCTGCTGTGACACCGTCTGTGGCTGCAGGGTGTGTCTGCCGTGACACCGTATGTGGGTACAGTGTGTGTCTGCCGTGACACCATCTGTGGGTACAGTGTGTGTCTGCTGTGACACCGTATGTGGGTACAGTGTGTGTCTGCTGTGACACCGTCTGTGGGTACAGTGTGTCTGCTGTGACACCGTATGTGGGTACAGTGTGTGTCTGCTGTGACACCGTCTGTGGGTACAGTGTGTGTCTGCTGTGACACCGTCTGTGGGTACAGTGTGTGTCTGCCGTGACACCGTCTGTGGCTGCAGGGTGTGTGTGAACCATTGTGGGTACAGTAGTGTCTGCTGTGACACCGTATGTGGGTACAGTGTGTGTCTGCTGTGACACCGTCTGTGGGTACAGTGTGTGTCTGCTGTGACACCGTCTGTGGGTACAGTGTGTGTCTGCCGTGACACCGTCTGTGGCTGCAGGGTGTGTCTGCCGTACACCCGTGAGTGTGAGTGTCTGTGGCTACAGTGTGGGTCTGCTGTGACACCGTCTGTTGGTACAGTGTGTGTCTGCTGTGACACTGTCTGTGGGTACAGTGTGGGTCTGCTGTGACACCGTCTGTTGGTACAGTGTGTGTCTGCTGTGACACTGTCTGTGGGTACAGTGTGTGTCTGCTGTGACACTGTCTGTGGGTACAGTGTGTGTCTGCTGTGACACTGTCTGTGGGTACAGTGTGGGTCTGCTGTAACACTGTATGTGGGTACAGTGTGGGTCTGCTGTAACACTGTCTGTGGGTACAGTGTGGGTCTGCTGTGACACCGTCTGTGGGTACAGTGTGTGTCTGCCGTGACACCGTCTGTGGGTACAGTGTGTGTCTGCTGTGACACTGTCTGTGGGTACAGTGTGTGTCTGCCGTGACACCGTCTGTGGGTACAGGGTGTGTCTGCCGTGACACCGTATGTGGGTACAGTGTGTGTCTGCCGTGACACCTGTGGGAGGGGCTGTCTGTGGGTACAGTGTGCGTCTGGTGTGACACTGGCTGTGGCAGAGGGGTCTGCTGTGACACCGTCTGTGGGTACAGTGTGTGTCTGCCGTGACACCGTCTGTGGGTACAGTGTGGGTCTGTGGTCAGTGTGTCTGCTGTGACACTGTCTGTGGGTACAGTGTGTGTCTGCTGTAACACTGTCTGTGGGTACAGTGTGGTCTGCCGTGACACTGTCTGTGGGTACAGTGTGTGTCTGCCGTGACACTGTATGTGGGTACAGTGTGTGTCTGCTGTGACACTGTCTGTGGGTACAGTGTGTGTCTGCTGTAACACTGTCTGTGGGTACAGTGTGTGTCTGCTGTGACACTGTCTGTGGACGAACCGAACCGTTCAAGTTGCCTCACAGCAGCATCGGACCGATTCGTTCTACTCGACGCACAATACCGCACACTGTCACTGTGAGCCAGAGGTCGCCACGCGCCGAGACGTTGCCAGCCCAGCCCGCCCCGAGCCCATTGGAGTGCAGCCCGGGCCCGGCCCGAGCCTGCCCGCTTGTGAAGGAGCGGAGCGTACCCAACCTGGTCTGTTCACTTGCGACCTCCACCCGGCCCCTATCCTTTCGCCATAGAAAGCCTCTCTAAAGCCTCAAAACTCAAGTAATGCGACAAACATATGAATGTTATACTAATTCGGAGTGGTTGATGCTTGCGCAAGTTTCCTATAAGAACTGTCAATTGTTATTAGCATGCACAACGTATGTGCACAGTGCATGTGAAGACAAGGCTGGAGATGTGAATGCATTTCATTTCAACCCAACTCGCTGAGTGTCCGAGGATGACAAACGCACACGCCGCGCACCCGGAACGTTCAGGACAGTCGATATTTCAGCCTGTCGCTGTCTTTCAGGCACTACTAGTCGGTGAATAGTGGTCAGTGGTGTATCACGTATCTCAGTGTGTACTTAAGTGTTGTTGAAGGTACATTGACCAAACATTACAGGTACACTTCGGTGCACATTTGATGGTGCATGTTAAAGCATCAACTGTGATTGAGGGCATCAACTGTGCATGTGCGGCACATTTTGGAAACCGCAGCGAGTCTGCTATTCATGCCACGGTTAGTGAGCACACCTGGGCGAAGAGACGGGGGAGAGCTGTGCGAAAACATGTGGGAGAACCGGGCGAAGAGATGTGGGAGAGCTTGGCGAAGGGACGTGGGAGAGCTGTGCGAAGAGACGTGGGAGAGCTGGGCGAAGAGACGAGGGAGAGCTTGGCGAAGAGACGTGGGAGAGCTGTGCGAAGACACGTGGGAGAGCTGGGCGAAGAGACGTGGGAGAGCTTGGCGAAGGGACGTGGGAGAGCTGTGCGAAGAGACGTGGGAGAGCTGGGCGAAGAGACGTGGGAGAGCTGGGCGAAAACGTGGGAGAGCTGGGCGAAGAGACGTGAGCTGCGGGGACGAGGGAGCTGGGTGAGAGACGAGGGAGAGCTAGGTGAAGAGACCGTGGAAGAGCTGGGCGAGGAGACGAGGGAGAGCTAGGTGAAGAGACCGTGGAAGAGCTTGGCGAAGGGACGTGGGAGAGCTGGGCGAGGAGACGAGGGAGAGCTAGGTGAAGAGACCGTGGAAGAGCTGGGTGAAGAGGCGTGGGAGAACCGGGCGAAGAGACGTGGGAGAGCTGAGCGAAGACGCTGGAGGGGGCCGGCCGGCCATCGCCGGCACACCCGCAGCGGTTATCAATGAGCTTTCTCCCGCCTTCCTTCTTCCCGTCGGCCGGACAGGCGGCGCGCGCATTCCGGCATAGTGAACGGCGCCACCCGAATCGGCGGCGGCTGGAGTTGCATCGGCAATTCGGCAGCGAAACGCAGCAGCGTCCGCCGGCCCGCCTGAAAGCCGGCGCGCGTGCACTCAACTCGCGGGTGCTTGGGACCGTGACGAAAAGCTTTCCCGTTTCACCGTGCCCCCCCCCCTCCCCTCAGTGCGGCAAAATGCCGGCCCGGGAAATCGGCTCGTTCGAAGTGCTCAGCAAAAGGCAGTCATGGTCGCGGTGCTCCCGATGCTACAGATGGGATTCCCTACTACAAACTACACTGACGAAACTCCTGTACCTGAGCAATGACACGCTATCAACACAGGTGCCAACAGTGTGGTACTTCATATGCAATCCGGGTCTCAAATGGTACAGCACAAAGGACAGACCGTAGAGGCGCAGAGACCCCTACATAAGCACGGCTAGTGCATATCAAGCATTATCTGATGGAAGAAATGATGGCAATTGATCAGCCTTGTCCCTAATGATCTGGGCTCTGTCCGGCACATCCTACTAAGCAACACCCTCCCGAGCAGGGTATTCTCGCTGACGGCATGCCAGCTCCACAAAAGTTAGCAATAGCAATATTTCCTCATACTCTCATGCAATGGAATCAGGAAACACCATCTCACCGTTGACTAGTCTTCGAATGCTGCCCGATTATTCCAAACGCCGGAGAAAACCGGCCCAACTATAGCACATTACGTAATAATTCACATACACACACACATATACATACATGCAAATATATATATATATATATATATATATATATATGTATATATATATATGTATGTATATATATATATATATATATATATATATTTATATATATATATATATATATATATATATATATATATATATATATATATATATATATATATATATATATATATATATATATATACATATATTTATATATATGTATATATACGTGTGTGTGTGTATGCATTCTCATTTCGGATGCGGAAACGTACGGAGGGGGTGTAGCTGGTACCCGGACCAAATACCATCTTCATTATAATGGGCACCGGGGAAATCCCACCCTCATTAAAACTGGCAGCGGGGAATCCCCACCTTCGTTAGAACCGGCACTGGTGAAAATCCCACACCCACCATAACTAGCTCGGTGGAAAGTGCCATTTGCATGATGTGTGGTTGATGCAGAAAAGAAGCACACACGTCCGAGCATCAAACGGGAATATGTGAGGTCCAAGGTGTCCGACCAAGGTACGGAGTTTGGACTTGTGGGAGACGGTGCAGTACCCTGCACACAGCTCTTACATAGCTTCTTCGCCATATTTCGCAAAATTCACTGGCTGGTCCGCAAGGGCGTGTGAACTGGGGAGAGGGGGGCGGAGTCAGAGGGAACAGCGTTCCTTTCCAACTTTGGACTGGCTTAACATCGATCCTATCGGTATTACGCGGACGAACTCGACTTCCAAATAGGTGTCACCCCACCACCTCGCCAACTTTGAGACACAGTTTCCGTGCCACCGCTGGGCTGCATCGACACCGGTGCTGAAGAAGCACGATTCGCCAACCTGAACTGGTCTGTCAGAGCCTGCTGAAGTTGCCTGACGAAATGCCAGGCTGTTGACACCGACACAGAGGCGAGGCACAGGCCCGTCCATATGTCCGGCTACTGATTCACCGGCACAGAGGCGACGCACGTCCACATGTCCGGCTACTGGCACAGAGGCGAGGCAGAGGCTAGTCCATATGTCCGGCTACTGGCACAGAGGCGAGGCAGAGGCTAGTCCATATTTCCGGCTACTGACACACCGGCACAGAGGCGAGGCACCGGCCTGTCCACATGTCCGGCTACTGGCACAGAGGCGAGGCAGAGGCTAGTCCATATGTCCGGCTACTGACACACCGGCACAGAGGCGAGGCACCGGCCTGTCCACATGTCCGGCTACTGGCACAGAGGCGAGGCAGAGGCCCGTCCACATGTCGCTCGACTTGATCGAATAAGCAGCTGTGTCGAAGTCGGTAGTCAGTTATTATCTCACCAGGGCGAACGTCGCTGGTGGCCACTTTCCCCACATTCCCGAGACTGATATCGAATTGCATCATTCACGCATGGAGCCACTGAGAGCTTTCGGACGAAACTGTACACAGTTGGTGTTTGTCGAGACGCTAAGTGGCGGGGTGGTCAAGTATGAATAGGGAAACGCATTACCCGTTGGGGTGAAATCATCACACGCGCACGATGAGTTCAATAATTCAGACGACCGCGCGACAGCAGCATGCTCACCGTCTGACGGCTCGAGTGAGATCCGCCGGAATGAATGCCCATCTCGCTGTGGTCGTGCCTCAGACGGTATGGTCGTTTTAAAGCGTTCTTGTTGTCGCTTTAGGGTGGGGCAACTGTGGTGCTGCGTGATTTATTGTTGGCTAAGCTCTGGGTTGCTGAGAGGGCATCCTTCAAATGCTCTAACACCTAACCAAGGGAAAACAACAGCAATAAGTAGCACGCAGCATTTCCCCTTATTTCAAAGCATGCTCGTTGGTCTCTGTAAGGTCACAGGTCATTGGAAATGTCAAGTAGTTCAGTCTTCAGCCAACATCATGGATGTTGCTGCTCAGTTGTTGCTCAGGCAGATTCGTCTCCCAGGAGGTGTGGAACCTGGTGATGTCATGGTGGAGCCTGAACCCGTGACCTCGCTTGGACGGGCGTTTTTTGCCGATAGCATCTTGCCGCTACTTGCAGAAGATCTCTCAACATCTTTCTCAGCGACTGAATGTGTCTTGCTGGGTCGATGGTCTTGCCTTTTGGTAGGAAACTAAGTACACGATGCCCTCTGCATCGATGAACATCCTGCACATGACCTTCCCACTCCTGCGCCACATTTTCTGTAACTTTGGGGTGCTCTCCCATCTCCCTTTTCACTGCTTGCTCTCGGTTGTTCTGACAGGGTCATGCAACTATATCCATGTCTCATCAACAGTAGTTACTAGTTACCAGAGTCTAAAAAGTGAGTAGTTACTAAAGTCTAAAAAACATTCCTAGAAATCGTACTGGCTGAGCGGCTCTTATGCAGCCTGTATGCGTGCTCTCTTTTGCTCCTGATTGAGTTCCTGGGGTATCCATCAGCGGCAGACTTCGGTGTACCAAAATTCATTGAGTGTCTTTCTCACTGTTGTTTTGCTGATGTTTGGCCGATCAGTGATTTCTTGCAGCGTGAAACTCACATTAACACCCGCACTTGGGGTGCGAGGGGCGAAATCCGCCTACCCCTCCGGTTTCTCGTACATAAGTTCAGATTTTACCCGTCGATATACACCGTTTTTATGTACCTGCTTAGAGATGTCCGGTACGTCGCTTAAGGTAAGAAAAACGGAAATCGGCCGAAAATGTGTCGAGTTAAGGGCCGTTAAAGTCGAAACATTTCGTAGCGCCAGACCACAAAAATCGGCGCTGACGCGCTTTCCGTATATTGGGAAAAGGGGAGTGTTCTTGGCAACACTAGCGACTTCTTTCATGTATATTGTAATGCTATATAGTTTCAAGTCATGCTAGGTCACCGAGGTCAAGTCAAGTTAAGTGCTGAGGCGGCGAAACCAGAGACAACTGATCGGTAGGGACACAGCATCATCAGCATGGACTTTGGTCCGGAACCTACTCACGCGAAGAGGGGTTTCGCCAGCGAGAAACTATGCGGTTTGGAGGAGATCTTGGCCTCGACCTCGACTCCGGGCGGCCGCGTTTCTATCAATGACCGGCCGCTCAACTGTGTGAACTGGCTGCTGTCATTTCCGGCGCCGTCGGGGACTTGAGTCCACCCGCACCGCCGCCGGTGAGAAGTGTGTCCGCTCTCACGCCCACTGTCGGTAACTGGGGCGGCTCTCGTCGACCTTGCGGTGAGCCGATGCTGCTCCCGCGCCCGTTGCTGGGGACTGGCAGTGTTGCCACGTCTGGTGTCGGCGTGGTGCGCCGTCTGAAGATCACAATTGACACTCGAATTCCGATCAATGTCTGAATATTGCGACGTTTGGTCTCGGTGTCATGTGCCGTCTGAAGATGAACATTGATGCTCACATTCTGATCAACATCTGAATATTGTTTATTGCTTAGAGCCTCGGTGGTGGAACTTTGGTGGATATTGCTTAGGATGCATACTCAAATTACCCGAAAACCTACTGAGCGAACCTACTATCAGCGAAATGTATTAGAAAAGTGGAGACAAACCTGGAGCACGGAGGACTAGGTCGAGGGTGGTAACAATACCTGGCATGGGCGGTGGTCCCAATGCCCTTGTCTGCAGCGTGGCATCAATCGTCTGGTCAAAGTGGTGGCATGTACCAGTGGGACTGGTCCGAACTGTGGTGCTAATAGTATGGAATGGGCAGTGGCAGCAGTACAGTGATTCTGACGGTGGTACCGGTGGTCTGGTCCGAGCATGCGGCAGCAGTGGTCTGTCGCGGGCGGTGGTAACACCGGGCGGTGGTAACACCGGGCGGTGGTAACACCGGGCGGTGGTAACACCGGGCGGTGGTATTTTGCAGTGGGCGCCGGCTCGGCCGGGGCCGTGGTGGCCAACCGACTGACGGAGAACGCCGGCCACACGGTGCTGCTGCTGGAGGCCGGCGGCGACGAGACCGAGGTGTCGGACGTGCCCGCGCTGGCTGGCTACCTCCAGCTGAGCAAACTCGACTGGCGGTACAAGACCGAGCCGCAGCCCACCGCCTGCCTCGGCTACATCGGACGCGTGAGTACCCGCCGCCCGCCGCCCGTTTCCTGCTGCCTGCTGCCTGCTGCCCGCCGCCCGCCGCCCGTTGCCCGCCGCCCGCTGCCCGCTGCCCGCTGCCCGCCGCCTGCCGCCCGCCGGCCTCGGTCGAGCCCGATACGCCGCTCTCACTTTCATCGTGCTCGGCTGCATCGCGATATCAAATGCGATGCGATGCATTCTGCATGCTCGATTGAGCTTTTGCTGCCACACGCTGAGCTGGGAAGGTCACGCGTTGCGGAAAATACCATGGCATTCATGAGTGCATTTGTTTTCTTGCAGCAGTAGCATTAAGACTCGATCTGGAGGTTACTGATATCCGCATGGCAGAAACGCAAACATTGATATCCACACTGGTGTTTTTTTTTTAATGAGCATGGACGCCAAGAAAAGTTGTTCAGTGTTCATGAGCAGGTGGGTTATTCGAAATAAAAGGTGAAATGTCACCAAAGTCTGACTAATACCCATACTTGCTTGAAAATTGGAATTCAGGTAGTGTTCGACGCACTGATCGTCGTGAGCGTAAAAGCCAAGAGGGGCGCTCACACGCAGCTCAGTGGTTGGGGTGAAATATTTGCCATACTCTCCGTGTGTATCTTTGCACATTGGAATATGAATATGCACGTAAAGCTAAACCGATGCACTGGTACCGGTAGAACCGAACAGCCACACACCCGAACATCATGACAGTAATAAATTAACCGCATTTCACCAAACATCGAACCAATCCGAGGTCAACAGTCAAGGGTCACCGAGATAGGTTGCCAAAATCTGCCTGAAACTTCATGCACTCTCGACCCGCTATCGTCGCTCACGTTGGCTTCCTTTGTGGACCATATTTGGCTTGTCGAGGAATACATGCGAGACAGCTTTAAGGAAGACTAGGAGTCCAGCCTTGGTGACCTTTGCACTTCACATCAGATATCTTTATTGTGCATGAATGCTGCTCTTAGCTCTCATACTCATGAAGATCAATACGCCGAGAACTACCTGTTCGCCAATTTTAAGGCGAACATGAGTAGTTCACCCCTTTTGGATATCCTAGCGAATACCAAAACGAATGTGAGTATTAATCTGGTGCCAGTTTAATGCAAGTGCCAGGTTTCTTCCTGGAACTACATAACCACGGGAGATATAGACCAACGGCATGACTTAATTCCATACCTGAGCGCATGGGCACTGTAATTATGCCGTGTTACCCGTCTTAATTACGTGCACAATGCATACTAAACCTAAACCGGAATTACACAGGAACACGCAAGTGCAACAACAATGAATGCCGCGATAATTTTACGTTCAATGCCTGGTTACGTAACGTCACGAGGTCGATGAACTGAGGCCTCTCCATCGAACTTCATGCGTTGCTAGCGGTGCATCCTGATGCCGGAGGAAGATGAGGCATCGTGCGATCGAAATTGGTCTCAGCTATCGCGCCACTTTGCTTGTCCATCGCACGATCGAAGACCATGCTATAATGCAGTCGACATCTGTGCCATCACGTGATTAGCGTCCGTAATGCTAACTGATCGACACCCGTCATGCCACGCAATTGACATCCGCAATGCCACGCGACTGACATCCGTAATGCCACGTGACTGACGTACGTGGCACCACGTGGTCGACTCCGTCGGCCCGTCCGCTCCGCAATTCTCCAGGCGCAGACGCGTCATCTGATCACGTGCCCCGGACATTAGCGGGCCAGACGTCCAGCGCCGCGTCGCTTCGGCCGAAGCGGGTCAGGTGTGGCGGCCACAAAAAGCGGTCGTCGTGCGGACACAGTCGAACGGATTGGACGGGTTCTCTGAGCCGGTGTGTCGTCCTGGCCACGTGCCGACTTCGGCCGCAAGCTCAGCTCCGCCTAGCCCCGCTCCCGTACCCTGCTCGCCGCCACACACAGGCGCCTGCTCCGATAGCTTGCCCTGCTCGCCTGTCTTGCTCCATTGACCTGAGGCTCAGATCGTGTGTCCTGCTCGCCTGTCTTGCTCCCTTGACCTGCGCCTCCGCCTTGCTCCCCTGTCCCGCTCCTCATAGTGTTCCTCTATTCTGCCCCGCTGCTGCCGATCCACCGCTCTATCTCGCTGCCCGCTCTGTGCCACACCGAGGCCGCAGTCCGGCGTCCCTGCTCTCTGTAACATGCCAACATGCCATGCAGGGCACTGATCACTGGCACCGCTCCCGACTGACTGATTTATCTGTGGTTATCACATGAGCATGATGCATTGTGGGGAATGTGCAAGCGCATTCATTTCCTTGCAGCAATAGGTATTTTTTAGTATACGACCTAGATTGCAGGGCCAAGGCGGAAGCTGCAAACCTGTCGGATTCCGTTGGCAAGTTTCTGTTTGCGTCTAACTGGAACTTATGATTGAAACCGTCCTCCGTCCTGGTAGAGTGGTTTGGATGGAGCACCCGTCCTGGTATGGTGGTCTGGATGAAGTCCCCGTCCTGGCATGGTGGTCTGGATTGAGCCCCCGTCCTGGTATGGTGGTCTGGATGGAGCCCCCGTCCTGGTATGGTGGTTTGGATGAAGCCCCCGCGCTGGTATAGTCTTTTGGATGGAGCCTCCGCCTTAGTATGGTGGTCTGAATGGAGCCTCCGTCCTGGTATGGTGGTCTGGAATGGAGCCCCCGTCCTGATATGGGGTCTGGATGAAGCACCCCGTTCTGGTATGGTGGTCTGAATGGAGTCCCCGTCCTGGTATGGTGGTTTGGATGGGGCCCCTTGCCGGCCAGCGAAAGCAAAGAGGATGCAAGTAAAGACGACCTCGCCACTGACACGACCAATGAGCCAGCTGAGCTACAGCGAATTACTTGAATGTGAATCACGACGTGGCTTTATAGACTCACCGTCGTGGTGACCGGACTATTCGTCGTGAAGCGTTCGTTAAAGTGTTGCGAGTACCACAATTAATGGGCAGCAGTCCACACCCCAGGTTAGGAGTGTATTCACGATGTATTAAGTTCCGCTTGGCATGCCTGGAATGAGGCCATTCGGTAGGAATGCACACATATTTCTGTTTGGATAACTTTTGCAGATGCAAAAGCTATTCGTCGGAGCAAGAATAGTCAAGCTGTATTAGCAGAATAAAGGTTCAGAAACCATCATTTTCTTCTGTGCAGCATCCAGAAAGTAAAGGATAAACGCCTTCATTGCATGTAGGGTCGAATTTGAACTGGAGACGTGTGATGGTGGTGAATTGGAGTTTAGGGGCGCGTCGACATATAGGGTCATTCTGCGCCCAGAGACGTGTGACGAATCGCCGAGTCGATAACTATTGAACGGTACGCTTCTTTTCTATTTTGCTTCTTTTATCCAATTCCACCTGTTTAGCTCGCAATTCCTTATTCCAATTACATCAGTTGACGGACGGACTTTCATCGGGTGACCCCAGTTCACGTTCTCAGAACCAGCACCGCTATGCAATTTGGCAATACTGTTTAAGTCGGTCAATCAGGTTTCGAGTGTTCTCCCATCGAGAAAAGAAAATGTGTGAGCGTTCAATGACGTAGGCCGTCCCTATCCAGCCAGACCTTGGTATGCACCATTCGAGGCTGTTTATTGCAGGCGAGAGCGAGAGCAGCGGGAAGAGTGAAGCTCTATTCGCATATATCTAATGAATTAGGCGAACATGAGCGGCACGACCAGAACCGCCCAGGCACGAAGGTCACGTAAATCATCCGCTGGCCAGACCTAGCAACTTACCCTGCACCACGCTAATTTTATGGCATTGGAAAGTGAGCCTGTGTCGTGGAACGTTCATCACCAATCACCTCATTAGCATAATCCATTGTGGACAATTAACGGTTTTCACAATGACCGTCATACCCGCTATCATATGGCTCACAGTCATCCTGCACCTCTGAGTTGACGTCATTGGACTTGGCGGCTTCAAGATGACAAACTAGCAGGCTCAATTTTCCATAATTTAATCATTGAAAACTGACGAAAACGACGAAAACAACGAAAACGTCTTCGTTTCGAAACGTTAAACATACGCGACCAAGCTTGAAGACTTAGTTTTATTTGTCAGTCGAAATCAACAACTCATGTATCGAATGAAGCAAGTTATAGCATTGGGAGATAACGCCTCACTAACGGGTATGATCAACACTGGTCGAAACGCCCCAGAGCCCAAAAAACTAACGACTCACTAATTAATCACCTCATAAACCATCCCATTCTAGCCGTGATTTTCTTTGCTGCCATTAGAAATCCACTAAAAGATTAAATCGACCCGTTTTTGTATAAACACCACGTGAATCATGCACTGTGGTGCTTCCACAAAGGAGACGCATTTCCGTGCGTCCGCCGGCGGACTACTGCCAGCTGGACGATAATTGTGTTGTCTGCAAGTTTATTGGGTGTCGCTATCAGAATCGCTTACGAAGCTCATGACGCTCAGCAATTGCCACTCATGGACGTATTGTCTTCCCACGCTTAACGTATAGTGCAGTATAAATCGCCGGGGTTGTCAGAATAAATAGTCGCCTACAGTCAGTGGCACACAATTAAATTATTTAGGGAGGAGCCAAGACTAGGAGCGAGGCTGGTTTCACACGAACAGCGTCTTGGGCCTCATTCACTCAATGTTCATCCGGATCAATTTGGGAGTGGCTATTGCCTGCCTGTCCCGCCGGGGGCACTTCTCCGCTTATCTTCAGGGGTGTAACAACTAGGTCTGGATCACAGTTACACCTCCGACAGCAATTTTGAAGACAGCCGTGTGCAGTGAGGAGGGCACATCACGAGCTGCGGCTGATATTCAGTCCTCCACATGCAATTGTCAGTATAATTTTTGGCAGCAAAAGTAGTCCGCGATCTGATTCAAGAGGTCAGAGTCTCATAGTCTCATAGGGTCGAATAACTCCTTGGGGTTGACGAATTACAAATTGAATTTAGCTAATGTCTTTCTTACTCTAATCCACCAACTTTCTGTCTTACTTTCTTAACCACTAACTTTCTGTCTTCACAGCAATGTCCATAAGCCACACGTGGGGCGGTTCGGGGGTGTGGCTTAGCTGGAATCTGCCATCACAAAGTCACAAAGTGAGAGCTCCGTTCTCCCAGCGTTCACACCCACGCCGTAATTGGAGCGGCCAGGTGCACATTGTGCGCACGACATTCCCCGGCAGTTGCTGCAGGTCCGGTAGTTTGATCGTCTGCTGCATGGTCCAGTGACGGTCATCTGCGTGTCGTCGCCATAGCGGACTGCCAGCGACTGTAGCCAGTGAGAGTGTGCTGACAGCGACGGCGAAGATGGAGCGTGCTTCGCAGCCACCCGGACGACAACAATAGTTAAAAATATATCCACCGTCCGAAATGTCGCACCCAGAAAGTCCTTCGCGGCTGTCCGGACAACTAGTATTTTTCGGAGAGCCTGTAGCTTTGGGTCCGGACGGCAGAATCTTGTTGGTGTACTTGGTGGGTGGTTGCGATCGTTGTGCCTTTGTTCATAAGGTGCGTGCTTCACGAAAGTGTCGCATGACATGCGATCAGTGTAGAGGCTGCATGGATACTGTAGTGTCGCATGACATTCGAGCAGTGTGGAAACTATCGGGGTATGGAAGCGAGCAGTGAGCGTTGAAAAACGGGCTGTTCGAACATTGTATAGTCACATAATCTGTATGTAGATTTTTTCCCGCGAATATGACGCACCGACACATAAATTGACGCACGGGCAGAATGTGGCTGACGCTCGAAACGCGGCCGCCGAGATTCTACCAGACGTCGGGCGGATTCTATTTTCGCCCTGGCGGTCCCCAACGCGCGCAAGGCCGGCTGGCCCATTGTGCCAGGCACGCCATTCAGTGCGGTGGTGTTTGCACGATGCGGGCGGCCGATCGCTGGGCCTCGGCCCGGCGGTGTCCCGGCGGAGGAGGTCGGCGATAACAATAACACTGCCGTCGGCGTGGATCACAAGCCGAGTCCAAGTGCCAATACGAGACGTGGGGACCGGAGCGTGCCAATCACGTCAATCACGGAGAGTGGGCCAATTTCTGGCGCGCGAATGCACGTGGCGTCAACCACACGCCCGAAGAGAAGCGCAAGTCACGCTCCTGAGTGATGCGTACAGGCGGCACGCTTCCCGCTTCCCCACACTGCTCGCGTGACATTAATGTGTCGTTCAGCACGTACTGGAAATCGGCACGGTGGAGAGTGGACTGGCGGGCCTGGCTGTTAAGACCGCATTTCTCGAGTTCCACCGGAATGACCGGTGCGCAGACGGGTTCGTCTGAGCGCTCGACACAAGTTCGCCGGTGGGGACGATCTGCTGAGAGGACTGCACTGAAGACTGGCTGCAGTTGCTCTTCGATCTCGTCGCAGTCGCTGGCGATTTGCGATACAAAAGCGGTTAGAGGTGGGTAGATGCATCCAATGGTGACGGCTCTGTTTCTGGCCAACTTCACTTTCATACGTAGTGACCCTGCGTGCCATGAATAGCTTCGTGGTGGGTTAATTGTGAGGTGTAGGGAGAAAAAGAAAGTTATTGTCCCGGTGGATGTAGTTCCATTAAGAATCATGAACATAGTCCCATTTCTGCGTATGAAACCCGTGGACCTGGGTCAGGATAGGGTCAGGATAGGGTCAGGAAGGGTCACACTTCCAACTTTGCGGATTCGTGTAATGAAAGCTGACGAGACATGTTTCGAACACACACTGGGTTTCTGTCCTGGGTTTCGGGCTGTGATGGTGTTGGTTATCGGTTTACCGTTCATTTTTGACACTTGTCTTTTGGTGTAAAATTTTGCACCGGCCTCCTAAGCTCTTCAATGTCCTATGTGAGGCAGAAAATTGCGAGCAGCGAGAGCACGTTGACATTATGCTAACATCGTTGCACTGATGCAACCTCTACACGTTACACCGCTTGTATCGTCACACCGATACACCGCCTACATCGCTACGCCGATACACTGCTACACGAGAAAGACAGGGGATGTCAGCCAACTGGTACGCCTCGAGAAGAGGCTGCTAATCGTGCGCACCTGAAGGTGTTATGTAATGCAAGGCCCTCTCGTATTTTTCAAGGTGAGAATTTACCTTCGTGACTAGAGGCTGATCAATGAACACGACGTCAACATGATAAGTGATGGAATACTCACTTGCACTCTAAATATGATTGGCGATGGGATACGCACCCGCATTATCAACATGATTAGCGATGGGATCAGCACCTAAACTATGAATATGCTTAGCCATGGCGTACGCACACACACTCTCAATATAATTAGCGACGGGATACACACGAGAGAGACGGGGGATGGAGGGAATTTGCATCCGTTTAGGAGGCTTAGTCCGATATTCAGCCGGCGGCGCGGGCGCCTGATTTCTCCCCGACCGTGTTCGGGCGGCACGAGGCGCTGGGTCGGAGATGTTACTGCATACCTGTCGCGTGTCAAGATTTACCTGACAGCGCACACCCCGCCGGGAGGAAGTGGGTCAATCATGCATGCCGGCCGGCAAAAAAGTGCGGCGCACATGTGTGAAAGCTGACGCTGTCCGACTCTGCGCCCGAGCTGCGGTGCAAACGCGATGGCGCATCGTGTAGTGAGCTGGCCTCACGCATTACTTACATCGGTATTCAACCATGATCAGGGGTGCAAAGGATCTGGCTGGACGTATCCCCGCCGGCGCGATCCCGGGGTCGGTCTCCTTTGGCGCCTGCAGCCGTCATATCCTGCAGCCGTCACAGCCTGCAGTCCACACAGCCTGCAGCCGTCACAGCCTGCAGCCGTCACGTCCTGCAGCCGACATATCCTGCAGCCGTCACATCCTGCAGTCGTCACATCTTGCAGCCGTCAAATCCTGCAGCCATTATATCCTGCAGCCGTCGCGTCCTGCAGCCGTCACATCCTGCAGACGTCACATCCTGCAGCCGTCACATCCTGCAGCCGCCACATACTGCAGCCGACATATCCTGCAGCCGTCACATCCTGCAGCCGTCACATCCTGCAGCCGTCACATCCTGCAGCCGTCACATTCTGCAGCCGTCACATCCTGCAGCCGTCACATCCTGCAGCCGTCACATCCTGCAGCCGTCACATCCTGCAGCCGTCACATCCTGCAACCGTCATATCCTGCAGCCGTCACATCCTGCAGCCCACACATGCTGCAGCCGTCACATCCTGCAGACGTCACATACTGCAGACGTCATATTCTGCAGTTTACACATGCTGCAGCGCTCTCACGCATACTGGAGCCCACACATGCTGTAGCGGCAGAGTACTCACAAGCACTCACATGCATCACGAGCAGCTGGATTACATCTGGTACATCCTATTGCGCTACCGAATGGCTGAGGTACCGCCTAGCCGTATGGGACACTGTCGAGGGCACCTGCTCTTTCATCTGTTCTCATCATGGAATGCCTTTCTGAAGAGTGTTATAAAATGCGTGCCATCGTGAGCTGCAAATCCGTACATACACTGCTGTTGAGAAGCTTATGCACATGTAATATATATAATATATAAAATATATAATATATACATATAATACATATGTATATATAATATATATATAATATATAATATATAATATATAATACATAATATATACATATACAATACATATATAATACATATATAAATAGATATATATAATATTTATAGCATATAATATATATATATATATATATATATATATATATATATATATATGATATATATATAATATTATATATCTGTGCAAAGTTCCAGTCGCTTTTATAGCCTACCCAGATCGGCTTTTTCTTCCAGACATAAAATGAGTACTCTTACCCGTAGTGTCATGAGTGTGCATGGTATGCGGATAGGAGGATTCGGGCGGGTAAGAGCACGGGGATTTTTGCGCTTCTACACCCACACTTTCCCGGCGATTCTTCTTGCAGAAATGAGCTTAAGCATTTAGTTTCTACCACAAATGTGGCTTAGCTCGCCTTGCTAAGCAATCGAAACAGCTGATGCCCACTCGTGTCGGCTGTGTACTCTTATCCGCCCTCATTCTGTGTAGCATCACCCAGCTAATTGAGTTGGCCATGAGCCAGCACATGGGCACTCAAGACCTTCATCTGGGTCTTTTGTGGGACGGACGCATACGTGCTTCTTCACTGTTGATCATGCACGTTTATCAGCCCTCGAAATGATCGAACTAAGGCTTGACCATGGACACGGGCAGTGGGTAAAATAAACAGAAATTTGAGTGGACAGATGGTCTGTGAAGTCTTACATTATATTCTTGTATAAATTGAATGCCTTTGTGAGACACATGAAGGCTTCACCAGCTGTGCAGAGGCTAATCACCCGCCAAATACTACCCAAAACAACGTTAACCCCCCACCGAGGCAGCTAGACTGGGGCCAATCGACGGCCGAATATTTCCACAAAGGCAACCTGCATGCCCATCCGAGAAACTTCTGTGTCTTGGCTACCGCCGAGAAAACGGCTCGCTTCCGTCGGCAAGACACGAACTTGTCAATCCCTTCCCAGGCTCTCATTTAGCGTGGGAATCGCCCCCTGGGCTCAACGGACTCAACGTGGCAGTCCGTGCCCCAGTCCGTGGTCGAACGCTCGACCCAGGCTGGGATTCAAAGCGGCAGTTCGTGACCCAGCACGTGCCCCAGTCTGTGCTCCATTCCGTGCCCTAGTCCTTTCCCTTGTCCATTCCCCAGTCCGTTCCCCAGTCGGTGCCTCAGTCCGTGCCTCAGTCCGTTCCTCATTCCGTGCCCCAGTCCGTGTCCCAGTCCATGTCCTAGTCCGTGCCCCAGTCCGTGCCCCAGTCGGTGCCCTAGTCCGTTCCCCAGCCGGTGCCCTAGTACATGTCCCCGTCCGTTCCACAGTCCGTTTCCCAGTCCGTGCCCCAGTCCGTGCCCCAGTCGGTGTCACAGTCCGTGGCCGAACGTCCCAGCCAGTTGCTCTCCGACCAGAGTCTCGCCTGCCGTCCGGGCGCCAGCGGGCGAGACGCAGCGGCGGCGGCGGCGGCTGCGCGCGGGTCACGGTCACCACACACGCCGACCATTGTCGGGTGTACACGGTCCACTTGCCTCGCCACTGCGCCCGATCTCGGCACCGTGACGGTGGCGGCCTTCCCACGCGGCCACGGAGAGACAGCAGCGGGCGGCGGCGGCGCTCCGGCAACGGTGCGCCGCCAGCAACGTGCTGCCGCTGCTGGGCGTCAGTTTAGCGCGGATTATCAGCGACCTCCTATGCCGTAGCGTCAGGTTGGCGTTTGTTTTCAGCGACCTTCTAGGCCGTAGTGTCAGGTTGGCGCGGATTATCAGCGACCTTCCAGGCCGTAACACCAGGTTGGCGCGGATTATCAGCAACATCCTGGGCCCGTAACGTCCGGTTGGCGCGGATTATCAGCAACCCCCTGGGCCCGTAACAACCGGTTGGCGCGGATTATCAGCGACATCCTAGGCTTTAACGTCAGTTTGGCGCGTGTTATCAGGGATCGTCACCGCCGTGCTATCACTTGTCGTTCATCCTGCGATCACGCGCAAGAGAACACGTCAAACAGCTTTGCCTCTGCTGCCCGCTGAGGTAGATAATTCTACCGGGACTGCTTTCACGGGTAGCTGGCATCGTGACACACGCATATCCCTACATATGCGCCACGTAGCCCTCACATACTCCTACAGCTGCGCTACGTAACCCACACACATCCCTACACCTGCGCTACGTAACCCACACACATCCCTACAGTTGCGCTACGTGAGCGTGATGATCATGCGTTGACATCTTGCCCTGAGGAGCATCGGCATGTCTGGGCTGAAACGATGGCAAAGGCCGTGTGTTAATTGTCGCCATTTCGTGTCAATACAATGGTGCTCCCGTGCTTGCACCGACAATAATGACACTGGCTTATGCGTTATTGCAACGCCTATTCTATGATATTGTTATATTATATGTTGCTGACTCCGTGGGTTCTATGTTATTGCGACGCCACTTACCATCGCACACTTCGCGAATGTTTGGAATGACCATCAGCCAGCTGGATATTATTGTAAAGGTGTCCACAGCAGCGGCGGCTCTGAGCTCTCGGGCATGGTAGGACGAACACTTCAATATGGGGAATCGCAAGCACACTGCACGCCCTGTTGTCTTTCAGAACCCCTCCAAAGCGATCCACTTCTCGGACGTGTGTGTGGTCTGCAAGCTCGCCGTCACTGTAGGCTGGCAATCAGCTATTTAGAATATTACCTGGTTGCACTGAAATACCGTACCACGTGACTTGTACCACTCGCATAGCAATTATTCCACAATCTACCCATTCAGCGAGTGGATCTACGCATTCTACACATTCAGCGAGTGGAAGCAACTAGCCACGTAAGACGAAACACTTGAAGTCCCCAGCAGAGCCGTGGATGACGCCCAGTTATTGCTCAGTGACAGCATACTTAGCCACATGAACGATAGTCTTGAATCTAGGCCATCTTGAATAATATACCAGGTTTCATACCTCTCGGATCTTCATTTTTGCATGGATTCTGAATGGCATGAAGCATGAGCTCATTGGCGAATATACAAGCATGAACGAATATTTGTGTTTTCATAAGCTGTTAAATAAGGCAATGAAATGTAAATGATGCTTTATTCCAGCCACATGCCCCAGAATAGCTTGAAAATTGTCGGTGCTTCACATGCCCCAGAATAGTCTGAATATAGTCTCTACTTCGGTATGCCCCCATACGATATGCTCCAAAGGTGAAAGCTATTAGGCCATTAACTTTTTAACTTGAACATCAAACATAGCCCAGTACTGAAGGCATCCATAGTACGGCATATTTGTGCGTGGTCCCAGCCTGTGCTGTTGACATCACTCAAAACCTGCCTTCAAGCCAATATATAAACACGATGTCTTCCGATAAGCTAAAATGAGCCCCATGTCTGAAAACTACCAACATTTTTACGTAATTTGCAGCCAGAAAATGTTCAGAAATCACGACAAACATACTTTGTATTTGATCCGGCTAAATTGCAGTTCACGCCGGTGTGCAGAGCTGTAGTCCCTTACACACACCCGAGCTGCTACATAAATGTAGGTGACCCCACGGCCCGGTATATACACCAAAACTGTCACAGCGGTACAACCGTTACATAGGTGAAGCTGTTGCAGAAGTGCATCTGGTGCGGAGGTTCATCTGCTACTGAGGTTAAGCTGTTACAGAAGTGTAGCTGACCACATGCTTCTGCATTTACACCTGAACTGTTACAATGGTACAACCGTTGCAGATGTGAAGTTGTTAAAGAGGTGCAACTGTTAAAGAGGTAAAACTGTTACAGTGGTGAAGCTGGCCCCACGGCCTCTTATACAAACCCGAGCTCTTACAGGAGTGTAGCTGACCGCACAGTCCTGTATGTGTACCCGAACCGTTGCACAGGTGAAACTGTTAGAGGTGAAACTGTTGCAGAGGTGCAACTGGCCCCGCGGCAAGGTGATGGGCGGCTCCTCGGTGCTCAACTACATGCTCTACGTGCGGGGAAACCGGTTCGACTACCAGCGGTGGGACGACGAAGGCAACTACGGCTGGGACTTCGACACGGTGCTGCACTACTTCAAGAAGTCCGAGGACAACCGCAATCCGTACATCGCCAGGAACCGTAAGTGACGCGACCGGCGTGGACTTCGATCAGCGCCGAGCGCGAACTGTGCCCCCGCAGCCCAACATTAGGACTTGACGTGGGCCGCCCCCTGCGGGGCAACACCGGGACCTGACGTGGGCCGTGTCCCTGTAGGGTAGCACTGGGGATCTGCAGTGGGCAGCGCCACTGCAGCGGCACCACTGGGGCCAGGCGTGAGCCGCACCCTGCAAGGCAGCAGCGGAGACCTGACTTGTGGCGTACCACTGCAGGAGCTACCGTGAACCTGGCCCGGTCAGAGTGCAAAGGCCCGGTCAGAGTCGTCGTTCCAGTTTGGGACGGGAAATCCACACGGCCGAATAGAAAGCGGCAGTGCCGCTGCCAACACACTGCTTAGTGGTGACTAGCCAACATCGTGTCAATAAACACCATCGACTTCTAGTGGTGAAAGGTGACATGCAGGTGCAAGTCAACGACGACATGCTGGCAACAGTTTAAGCATTGCGTGAGACGAAATGTACGACCCTCAATATACCAGGAGGTGCTGAGTTTACATCAAAAGTAGCGTTAGGGATTATGCTATATTACTCAACGTTTCGGCCAGGGGACATCGTCAGGAGTGACGATAGCATAATCCCTAACGCTACTTTTGATGTAAACTCAGCACCTCCTGGTATATTGAGGGTCGTACATTTCGTCTCACGCAATGTCTAAAACCCAGGAGCACTTAAGAGCCCTTCTTCGTTGTATTAAACATTTCAAGCCGTGATATTCCCTGAAGCAGCGCTGTCTGGACTAGTTTCATAGCGGTATGTACAGTGTCTTGTTTGTGCAGAGGAGCACGACTAGCACCGAGCACAAACCAGGAGAAGCAGGGAACCCGACAGTTCAGCAGGCACCCTGGCGGACGGAAGTTGCCACTGGTATTGATGTCGGCAGATCATTGCCACTCCACCGGGGGATACCTACCTGACCGTTCAGGAGTCACCAAGGCGAACGGACGTTACCACTGGTATTGATGTCTGCAGATCGCTACCACTCCACCACTCCACCGGGGGATACCTGACCGTTCAGGAGTCACCAAGGCGAACGGACGTTACCACTGGTATTGATGTCGGCAGATCGCTACCACTCCACCGGGGGATACCTGACCGTTCAGGAGGCACCCAGGCGAACGGACGTTACCACTGGTATTGATGTCGGCAGATCGCTACCACTCCACCGGAGGATACCTGACCGTTCAGGAGGCGCCCTGGCGAACGCCGTTGGCCACCGCCTTTGTGTCGGCCGGCATCGAGATGGGATACGAGAACGTCGACTTCAACGCTCAGCAACAGACAGGTGAGCAGCCCCCGCCCACTGATTCAGCCACTGCCCACTGATTTAGTCCCTGCCCACTGAGTCAGTCACTGTCCACTCAGTCAGTACCCCGCCCCCGCTTAGTCAGTCCTGCCCACTGAATCAGTCCCTATCCACTGAATCAGTCCCAGTCCACTGAGTCAGTCCGTGCTCTCTGAATCAGTCCCCGCCCACTGAGTTAGTATCTGCCCACTGAATCAGTTCCCGCACATTGAGTCAGTCCTATCCACTGAGTCAGTCCTTGTCCACTGAATCAGTCTCTTCCCACTGAGTCAGTCACTGTTCACTGAATCAGTCCCTGCCTGCTGAATTAGTCCCTGTCCTACCCGTGGCGGCCGTTGGCGTTGAACCAGGGGATCGTCAGCTGGAAGGTACAAGGCACCTTGTTACCTCAGGAACTAGGCGTTTCTTATCGCGTGGACCACCGCCGGTGGACCAGGCTGTCCACGGTGTGTGGACTGACTGGTGGACAGCGCAGGTGCTGATCCACCCCGGGCTCGTAAACAGGCCACTGCGCCCCCGGACCTCACTGAACCGTCACAGAGGACGCACACATCAGCTGACGATTCCCAGGCTTTCTATAGCCGACAAATCCGTGACTTGCCGCTCCTGCCGAAGACGGTGGACTCCTTCGTAGGGTGAGCAGCTTGTGACAGCTTTCGGTATAATGGATGTCGGTAGGGGATAACCCCTCCCCGTCCAACCGCAACGGTCTCAGATACAGTCGGAATGCGGCAGTGTAAATGCGGCAGGATTTTCGTGGGAGCACATTCTATCATTGGTCGCCGGAATAGTCACCGGGGCGGAGTGTGAGAGTATTCCCGCAATTACAGCCGGCCAGTATTTGATCAATTGGGCAGTGGAAACCTGTCACAAACACCTATCGCCGGCCAAAAATAGGTCGTCTTGACGGCGCCACTGTGGAGATAGTTCGTCACAAACACGGATGTTTTTACCCACAAAGATGACGCAATCGGAGTTAGTCGGGGTTCCGCAGGCCCCGGGGTGTGTGAGAGATAGAGGTCTGCAGCAGGATCCTGGAGGGTTCCTCAGACAGAGCCATGGAGGGTTCCTTAAACAGAGCCCTGGAGGGTACATCAGACAGAGCCCTAGAGGGTACCTTAGACCGAGCTCTGGAGGGTGCAGCAGTCAGAACCCTGGAGGGTTCTTCAGACCGAGATCTGGAAGGTACCTCAGATCGAGCTCTGGAAGGAACGGCAGACAGAATACTGGAGGGTGCCTTAGACCGAACTCTGGAGGATACAGCAGACAGGATCCTGGAGGACACTTCATGCAGAGTCTTGGAGTGCAAAGCAGACTGAGCTCCGGGAAGAGCCTCAGGCAGGGTCTTGGAGGGTACCTGCAGCAGGGTTCCGAGAACCTCATACGGGGCTCTATGAGATCTTCAGCATGCCCCGAACTGATTTAGGTAGTCCAATTTCATCCATGCAGCCATGTGTCGGGAAGAATTCTTGACTGTAGCTATGCCGGACATAATACTTGGCTGTAGGTATGTCGGGCAGAGCACCTGGCTACAGGTGTCGAACAGAATACCTGGCTGTGGATATGTCGGGCAGAGAACTTGGCTGTATGAGGGTGATCAGGGCATCGTCACTGTAGCTGTCGCTGTAGGTATGTCGGGCAGAGTACCTCGCTGTGGGTATGTCGGGCAGAGTACCTGGCTGTAGGCATGTCGGGCAGAGTACCTGGCTGTAGGCATGTCGGGCAGAGTACCTGGTTGTGGGTATGTCGGACAGAGTACATGGCTGTAGGTACGTGGGGTAGAGTACCTGGCCGTATGAGGGCGGTCAGGTCATCGTCACTGTAACTGTCACTGTAGCTACGTCGGACAGAATGCCTGGCTGTGGGTATGTTGGGCAGAGTACTCGGCTGTAGCTATATCGGGCAGAGTACTTGACTGTAGCCATGTCGGGCAGAGTACCTGGCTGTAGCTATGTCGGGCAGAGTACCCGGCTGTAGGCATGTTGGGCAGATTACCTGGTTGTGGGTATGTCGGACAGAGTACATGGCTGTTGGTACGTGGGGTAGAGTACTTGACTGTAGGCATGTTCAGGTAGAGTACCTGGTGCTGTCCGTATGTCGGGCAGAGTACCCTGGCTGTGGGCATGTCGGGCAGAGTACTCGGCTGTAGCATGTCGGGCAGAGTACCCGGCTAGTATATCGGGCAGAGTACTTGACTGTAGGCATGTCGGGCAGAGTACTCGCTGTAGCTATGTCGGGCAGAGTACCCGGCTGTAGGCATGTCGGGTAGAGTACCTGGCCGCGTGAGGGCGGTCAGGGCCTCGCCACGATCGTGTGCAGTTTCTCTGGCGCGCCGAGTCAGCTGGCGCCGGGAACTGGGGGCATCTGGCGCTTTTGGTCGCCAGTTTCACTTTCGTCGGCTGGATAGCGCGTGCTCGCAGCGTCACAAAAACCGTGCACCCGCCTCACCCTGTCGCGGGGTTTCACTATCGATGACACGGCACAGCTGGCTGCGATGCCTCTGCGGTCGGTGAGGTCGACTTCAACGGCTCCGTGGTCGGTTGGGGCGACATCAGCACCTATGTGACCAGTGGAGGCGACCTCAATAGCTTTGTGGTGGTCGGCGAGGTCGACTTCAACACCTCTGTGGTCGGTGGGGGCTACTTCAACACCTCTGTGGTCGGTGGGGGATACTTCAACACCTCTATGGCTAGTGGAGGCTACTTCAACACCTCTGTGGTCGGTGGGGGCTACTTCAACACCTCTGTGGTCGATGGGGGCTACTTCAACACCTCTGTGGTCGGTGAGAAGCGGCTTTGACACCTTAGTGGTCGGTGGAGAATGGCCCCGACACTGCTCGTGTGTTCATGTAGAGACCGTGACGTTCTCCGAATCTCCACACCCCGTGTCATCTGGGCCTAGCGCTAGAACGACGTTAATGGCTGGCATTTGACACACCTCACGGCCCATCCCTTGGCAAATATCCAACTTAATTTTAATGCCAACTTTCGTTCTCTGCGCATGCGCCAATACACGATGACCAGTGTTCCCTTCACATGCGAACAACTATGCGGCTGTGTGTCATGGTACCTCTCGTACCTCAACATCCGGTCAGTTCCCACCAGCACCAACGAGCCGGCTCCAACCTCGCAGCATACTATGAAATCGACTCCTACCAGCAGCCGGGAGCCGACTTCAGCGAGCAGTCATTCCAGAGCAATCCGCAATGACCAGTTATAACTGGGAAAGCATCTACATCAAGCGATTGAGGGATTATTTTTAGGAGGGTCTCTCAAGAAATGGCGTGGCATATGATATGTGAAGTCGCCACAATTGAATTTCAGTGCAGACAATTTAAATTCATGTAGACGAGTGGACAGTTAAATGTCAAACTGTTGTATGCTTTTGCAAGTAATTTGCGTGAAGAAAATATGTGTCTTTGACCCTTTTTTCATCGACACAGAAGCAAAGCAGAGTTGATATGCCAATGGCTATCAATTGGTGCCAGTGTCAACGCAAATGCCAATCCGTGTCTTCTACCGATGGGGATCAAGTGGCAGACCTCTGGTGTTTGGTTTTGATGACCCGTGCAGGACCGTGTTTGTGCCGCCGCACGCACTACATGTCACTCTGGCTGGGTGTCAACTGGTAGCTGTGTCCATCGTTCCGGCAATGCTAAAGGTTCGGGTGGAATTCTGCCCTGAAATCAAACCTGTCAAATCGGGTGTGTGTTCGGCGTCGTTGCAATGCTGCTCGGAACGGGCTGACCACACCACAGACTTTTAAATCTGCACGAAAAAAGGCGTTTCCGCTCCTTGCCCCACCTATCAAAATGGGCGGGGATTCACATGGTCATCAACGTTTTCTGTGACGCAGATCTAAGCCGTTGGTGGACCTTTGCCGAACTCCTCATCCGAGGCCCGCGGTCGGGCAGATAACTCCGCTCGATTAGACGCTACCGGGGCTGTTGACACTTCCAAACACTAAGAATTGTTCATCGCATAGTCTGTCGCTGATCATGATAACTGAAGGTCCTTTGAGGTCATTTCGACTTCAGTACAGAGGCTCAGACTAGTGCCATTATATGAGGTATATATTGCTAAGGAGAGCTATTAAGGTATTAAACAGGAAGGAGAGGATGAGTGTCCTTCCGGTCATAGCTGGTGACATCTCGTGATGCCTGATGATGCCTGGTGACGTCTGGTGATGCACGGTGATATCTGATGACGTCTAGTGACTTCTGGTAGTATCTGGTGATGCATCGTGATAACTGGTGACGTATGGTGACGTCTGGTGATAGCTGGTGAAGTCTGGTGACGTCTGGTGATATCTGGTGAAGTCTGATGATGTCTAGCGATGTCCAGTGATATCTGGAGACGACTGGCGACGTCTTGCGATGTCTGATGATGTCTCGTGATGCCTGGTGACGTCTCGTGACGTCTGATGACATCCGGTGATGCCAGTGATATCTGGTGACGTCCGGTGACGCCTGGTGACGTCAGTTTGGTGACGGGAGCGGCCAAATCTGACTGGTCCGGGAGCGAGCAGCGGCCAGCGGCCGGCCAGCCGGTCCAATTCCTGTTCCGGTCCACCGCTCGACGCAGCGCGGCTCCGCTTTCCACGCACCGACGGCGCGCGTGCCAGCGGCAGCGCGCCGCTGACGAAATGTGTCGCCGACGCCGTTGCGTCATCATTTGCCTGTCCGTCCGCTCGGAATCCCAAATTGGGCGCGCGCCGCGAGAATGGCGCGAAGTGCCGGCACACCGCCGGACGCCTCTCCGGTTTCCCCCGCTCTCACGCGCGCACGACGGCTGCGGAGGAGTGCGCTGGTGCCGGGGAAAAGCTGTGGACAGATGCCGTCGTCGCTCACCGTCACGTGTGTGGCTGGACTCGTCGTGTTGTCGCCTGCCGGTTGGGTGTGCGGTGTGCTGGTGGAAGCGACGTGCCTTTTCAAAACTGACCCGACCGTACAGAGGAATTTGACGAGGTAAAGCTGAAGCTACAATGCTGCCTTGCATGCGGCAGTGTGCGCCGCGTTGGTCCGTGAATCGAAGTGGTTCGCTGTACCCCTGGCAAGCGCTGTGTCCTAGCAGGTGAATCGTGTCGTGTGTCGCCCTGTCAGGTGAATCGTGTCGTGTGTCGCCCTGTCAGGTGAATCGTGTCGTGTGTCGCCCTGTCAGGTGAATCGTGTCGTGTGTCGCCCTGCCAGGTGAATCGTGTCGTGTGTCGCCCTGTCAGGTGAATCGTGTCGTGTGTCGCCCTGTCAGGTGAATCGTGTCGTGTGTCGCCCTGTCAGGTGAATCGTGTCGTGTGTCGCCCTGTCACGCGAATTGTGTCGTGTTTCACAGCAGCCTGCCTTAGAAACGTTTGGTTCGACCAACGGACTGACGTTTGGGAGTATGGGAGCATGGTCTGACATCGTTCTGTTTGGCCAAGATGTTAGGGAGCATGGTGAGCATGCTCGGATCCTATATCTCATCACCCGTCTTGGTGTGGAGATGAATGTGTGGGACAAATAAGTCGGAAAATGCGTAATTGTATTTTCCTCAGTAATTGTATTCTCCATAATGGTGGCTTAGGCAGCGAAGATGGTGAGATGAACTGTATAAAATGCGCTTTTATGGCTGAGCTGACAGGGACTTCTCGTCTACAGGCTTCATGATACCTCAAGGAACAATACGAAGAGGTTCAAGATGTAGCACGTCAAAGGCGTTCATCCGCCCAGTGCGATTACGGAAGAATCTGCATACGGCTATGCACTGCCATGTGACAAAGGTGCGGTGAGCTAGTGCACATGGCAAAGAAAATTAACGGCCATCATCGTGCATGCTCCCAACCGTAGTGACATATTCCCCGTTGCCTGCTATCTAGGCTGTGATATTTACTATACACATCATGAAATGTTACACCGGCGTAAAATAATCACATCCGTATGCTTATTGCCCATGAAGGAGACTCGGTATTTACGTGTCACATTGGATGCCGATCCGAAGATATGAAGATTCTCAGATTCGCTTTATGTACTTGGCAAACTTATCAACAATTACGGGTGCAGAATACGGTTCATTATATAGTAATGCAGGAAACAAGCTACAACACAAATTGGTTATTTTCTTGTCTGATGTAGTGTGTCATGACCATCTTGGAAGCCGGTGTAACCATAATGCACTTGATGCTGTCCCACGAACTGACCAAGATAAAAAAATGTGATAGAATAGTACTTGCTAGAACGGCATTGAACGTTCACCGTCTAGACAGACAGGATGGGTCGAAACAAAGGCACGCCACGCCCCTCTGCCTCTGTCAATAGAATGGCACCTCGAAACTATAGCACGTCACGCCCCTCTGCCATACTTTGTCAATACGATGGCATCTCGAAACCATGGCACGTAGCATCCCTTTGCCTTTTGCTTTGTTTTATATGGCGTTCGTTGTGTTGACTAATATTCTGTAAGCTTAGCTTGCTAGGATGCGCGATATATCGACGTGTAAATAAGTTGTATTGTTATGGGCGCTACCTGACCAATGCACACGAAGCGCCCTGAAATCCCAATAACCAACCAACCAAACACCCCTCTGCCATCCTCTCTGTCAATGCAGTGGCACCTCAAAACCAGAGCACATTACGCCCCCTGTCACACTTTGTCGATACAATGGCACCTCGACAACTCCGACACCTCGACAACATCGACACCTCGACACCTCCGACACCTCGACAACTCCGACACCTCGACAACTCCGACAGCTCGACAACTCCGACATCTCGACAACTCCGACATCTCGACAACTCCGACACCTCGACAACTCCGACACCTCGACAACTCCGACACCTCGACAACTCCGACACCTCGACAACTCCGACACCTCGACAACTCCGACAGCTCGACAAAATGGTTCAACACTGCTGGCTGTGAGGGCCCTAGGTCGATTTTCCAGCAGCGCTGGTCCGTGCCACAACACCATCAGTTCTGACCACCGACCTGGTCAGAACTGATGCTCCCAGTTAGGCAGGACAGCTATGCTCCCAGCCTGGCAATAATCCGAGGATGCACCAGGCTGGCTGGTGCTGTAGCAGCACCAAGCTGGGTGACTGCTTCAACACCAGATTTATCTGCGCCGGTTATTTAGTGCTCTTCATTTGATATTGCTGTCCCTTTTGTACCATTGATAGACGTGCATCGTCAGGCACTGACTGATGTGGATCGCCAGGTACCGATAGACGTGTATCGCAGGACTTACTGACGTGCATCGCCAGGTACTGACGGGCGTGCATCGCCAGGTACTGACTGACGTACATTGCCAGGTACTGACTGACGTGCATCGCCAGGTACTGACGGACGTGCATCGCCAGGTACTGACGCTGACGTGCATCGCCAGGTATTGACTGACGTGCATCGCCAGGCACTGACTGATGTGCATCGCCAGGTACTGACTGACGTGCATCGCCAGGTACTGACTGACGTGCATCGCCAGGTACTGACTGACGTGCATCGCCAGGTACTGATTGACCCGGAGACGAAGCGGGCGTACGGTGTCGAGATGATCCGCAACAAGAAGCGCTTCATCATCTTCGCGCGGAAGGAGGTGATCCTGTCGGCGGGCTCCATCAACTCGGCGCAGCTGCTCATGCTCTCCGGCATCGGGCCCAGCGACCACCTCTACCAGCACGGCGTGAGTGACGTCATACCTGGCCACCCGCCGTGTCGCGTGTGACGTCACACATCGACACGACGCGTGAGTGGCGCCATCCCTCGCCGCCACCGTGACACGAGTGACGCCATACGTTGACACAGCGCGTGAGTGACGTCATTCTTCGCCATCGTAACACGGTTGACGTCGCCCACCGACACGACGCGTGAGTGACGTTGTCCTTCGCCACGGCTGACGTCACACGTCGACGCGGAGTGATCGACGCCCCACTGACACCCGTGCTGATCTGGCTCTCAGTGGCCGTCCAGTACACCGCTGCAGGTGGTGACGACGTGGTGCTCGGCAGATTCCCGTGATCCAGGACCTGCCCGTCGGGTACAATCTGCAGGATCACATCGGGACGGGAGGCATCTGCTTCGTGCTGGACCGCCCGATATCGCTGGTGCAGAGCCGCTACGAAAACATTCCCAGCATCCTGAAATACGCCATGTTTGGCTCAGGTGAGAAACATCGGCGTGCGGTGCAGTGAAGCAACAACAAGCCTAAGCCTGTCTGGAATAATCCCTAGAATAGCGGCGCGTGCAAGTTCCACTTCCGCATGCGCTGGTGTCAGTGACCGCGGTTATCAGCATGGCCGATGCTGAGCTTGTAGTTCATGCAACTACCATCGTCCGCAAGTTTTCGGAGGGTCTGCCGTCTGCAGGTCTTTTGACCGTGTGATGTCTGTAGGCTCTCTGACCGTGTGTTGCCTGTAGGCCCTCTGACCGTGTGGTGTCTGTAGGTTCTCTGACCATGTGTTTTCTGTAGGCCTTCTGACCGTGTGTTGTCTGTACCTCCTTTGACTGTGTGCTGTCTGTAGGTCCTCTGACCACGTGTTGTCTGTAGGTCCTCTGACCGTGTGTTATCTGTAGCTCCCTTGGCCGTGCGCTATCTGCAGCTCCTTTGGCCGTGTATCTTCTGTAGGTCCTCTAACTATGTGCTGTGCGCAGGACCTCTGACGGTCCTCGGCGGGGTCGAGGGCCTCGGCTTCGTCAAGACCAAGTATGTGAATCAGACCGAGGACTGGCCCGACGTCGAGTTCCACTACGTCAGCGGCACCCCTGCCTCTGACGGTGGCCGCCAGATCCGCAAAATCCAGGGTCTCTCGGACGAGGTAAGGGGAAACTGTGTCACGGGCAAGAAAACAATATCAGTGTTTGATCGATGATGTAGTGATGCTATGAAGCATCCCTTTCGTGGCGTATAGAGACTACTACCTTCAGGAAGAGGCGGAAATAGCAACCATGACACGTCACTACCTCATGAGTGACGTGGTGACGTGACGTGGTGACGTGACGTGGTGACGTGACGTGGTGACGTGACGTGGTGACGTGACGTGGTGACGTGACGTGGTGACGTGACGTGGTGACGTGACGTGGTGACGTGACGTGGTGACGTGACGTGGTGACGTGACGTGGTGACGTGACGTGGTGACGTGACGTGGTGACGTGACGTGGTGACGTGACGTGGTGACGTGACGTGGTGACGTGACGTGGTGACGTGACGTGGTGACGTGACGTGGTGACGTGACGTGGTGACGTGACGTGGTGACGTGGCGTAGTGACGTGGTGTAGTGACGTGACGTAGTGACGTTCCATGATGATGTAACGTAATGACGTTACCTAATAACATGGCGTAGTGACGTGACGTAGTGGCGTGACGTGGCGTAGTGACGTGACGTAGTGACGTGACGTAGTGACGTGACGTAGTGACGTGACGTAGTGACGTGACGTAGTGACGTGATGGTGACGTGACGTAGTGACGTGACGTAGTGACGTGACGTAGTGACGTGACGTAGTGACGTGACGTAGTGACGTGACGTAGTGACGTGACGTAGTGACGTGACGTAGTGACGTGACGTAGTGACGTGACGTAGTGACGTGACGTAGTGACGTGGCGTAGTGACGTGGCGTAGTGACGTGGCGTAGTGACGTGACGTAGGGTGACGTAGTGACGTGACGTAGTGACGTGACGTAGTGACGTGACGTAGTGACGTGACGTAGTGGCGTGACGTAGTGACGTGACGTAGTGACGTGACGTAGTGACGTGACGTAGTGACGTGGCGTAGTGACGTGGCGTAGTGACGTGACGTAGTGGCGCGACGTAGTGACGTGACGTAGTGACGTGACGTAGTGACGTGATGTAGTGTCGTGACGTAGTGACTTGTGATGCCGTGACGTAATGACGTTACGTAGTGCTGTGACGTGGTGACGTGACGTAGTGACGTGTATGGGCGCAAAATGACCCTGGCAGTCGACGCGCCCATAAACTCCAATTCATCATCATCATCATCGTAGTGACGTGTCATAGTTATATGCTGTAGTGTCGTGACGTAGTCACGTGCTGTTGTGACGTGACGTGGCAGTATGGTGAATTTTGATGTGATTAGATCGAACCTGTGTGAAACAATACCCCGGTTTTTGTTTCATGTTTCTCACACAATTAAGGGCGACATGGCGAGTGGAGGAGAGGGATGGCAACCACCGCATCCCTCCGTAGAATAAGATGAATTGGTCTTGTCGGTTTTGACCAGCTTTTATCCAAATACGCTGCATGGTATGCTCTTCATCCTTGCTCAACTGATGAAGTATTCGGCGGCATTTCGCATAACGAGAAACTTTCAACTGAGTTTCACGTTGCAGCATATAAATAGCATTTCAAGTTCCAGGTTTCTCACCGTGAGCCGGTTCCTGCTCTTTTCAGCGTGAACCTTGCCAACTTTCCGCACAATATTTTCCAATATATGTTTAACCATCTATGTTGGGGTTTGCTGCTGCACTTCCGTGTGGGGCCAGCCCAGCTTCGGTACCGAGTTAACGTGACTGACAACGTAACATCCGCTATGGATGGCGCAGGGGTAACGTTACATCCGTAACATCCGTGGCTGATCATCCGTGACATCCGTAACTATAACTTAATCCGTGGCATTCGAGACATCCGTAACTGATAACGTAACATCCGTCTGGGGTGGCACAGAGATACCGCAACTGATAAGGTAACATCCGCTTAGGGTGGCACAGAAGTAACGTGACTGATAACGTAACATCCGTCTGGGGTGGCACAGAAGTAACGTGACTGATAACGTAACATCCGTCTGGGGTGGCACAGAGGTAACGTAACTGATAACGTAACATCCGTCTGGGGTAGCACAGAGGCAACGTGACTGATAAAGTAACATCAGTCTGGGGTGACAAAGAAATAAGCGTAACATCCGTCTGGGGTAGCACATGTGTAACGTGATTGATAACGTAACATCCGTTTTAGGTGGCACATAGGTAACGTGACTGGGGTGCGTTCAGGAGCCGCGAGTTCGGCCCGAGTGTATGACGCGGCTTTTAGACAGCAGAGAACGTCGCCAAGGTCTTTTGATGTCTCTATTGATTCCCACACGTTAGCTGTTGCATTCTTAAGTTTGGCGACATGCGACCGTTATGGGGGTGCTTCCCTTTCCCCGATGATGAGTTAATTGTATTGTATTCAGCTTCATTCTGTGCCAATTTTGCTCTGCTTCACTAATTCAGCACGGATTTGTTCAGAGCAGTGTTTGAGCCCAATTAATCAGAGCTGTACGGTGCGCGTCGATTACGCCCATTTTCACGCTTGATTTGCTTACGATCTCTCTTGGAAAGCACCTTGATGGATTTTGATATTTTCGACGTGTCTGCATGCGTGTGTTCTCACGTGCGTGGCGAAGCACGGCCATCTGTCATGGTCGATTCAGCTACTTTCAGTCGGATGCACCGGATGCTTCTTTACCAAGCTGACCGGAACGTAGCGTTGGCCGGAGCGACACCGACACGGAGCGACTGAGTGACTGAGCGACGGAGCGACTGAGTGACTGAGCGACTGAGCGACTGAGTGACTGAGCGACTGAACGACTGAGTGAACGAGTGACTCGAGCAGACGACCAGCGGGGGCGATGGGCGGGTGGTCAGGTCAGCGGTGTATGAGGGATGAGTGCAGCCGTGTGCGTGAACAATCGGCGATCAAATGAATGGACAGCACTTGGAAGATGCCGCGGACATTGCCCAGGAGATCGGTGGAGAGTAGATGAAGTGGTAGGAAGGAAGGCGTCATCTAGCATGTTTGCAGAGTAGATGTTGATGTATGGAAACATGGGTACATTTTTGGTGGCATGGCAGGCTTACTGCTTTTACTTTACGTTGGCATCGTGTGCACATTAAATAATTTGGGAGATTCATTGCAAAGCCATTCGGTAAACATCAAGAGACAACTCACATGTTTTGATGTTGGTTATTAATCCATCTTGACATCACTATTGGAGACACGGCTAAGCTCTTGTAATGGTACTTGAAATGACAAAGCGCTTCATTGTGCAACTGGCAGGACAAACTATATCTGCTAAAAGCTAGCCAACAACAATTTTGCCAAAGGAAACCAGCAAGCACTCGAAGATGACATAAAACGTATGAAAGGCCTTATTCCATTGTCATTTCAAGGAAGTTCAAATATTTGCAACACAACTATCAAACGAAAACACAATTATGCTTCGTGCTCAACATCAGCGAAGTCAAGGTCCGGTTTCATCCATGTCTCCGTGAATCATCGTATGATTGCATGCATTTGTGTGTGTGTGTGTGTGTGTGTGTGTGTGTGTGTGTGTGTGTGTGTGTGTGTGCGTGTGCGCGTGTGTGTGTGCGTGCGTGTTTTACATTGCAAGCTGCGTGACGCGAATGCACGCGTGAACTTGAATGTGCCCGTCCTCCGGCCCTGAAGACCCGGCCCCACTCAGCAGCCGGCCGTGCGCGGCGAACGCTCTTGCAGGTGTGGAACGGCTACTTCAAGCCGCTGGTGCACCGCGACGGCTTCCACATCCTGCTGTGCCTGCTGCGGCCGCTGAGCCGCGGCCGCATCAGCCTGCGCTCTCGTAACCCCTTCGCAAAGCCGAGGATCGTCACCAACGCGCTGCACCACCCCAGAGACGTGCAGACCGTCGTCGAAGGTTGTCGCCGCGCCGCGCCAGCGGGCGGACGCCGCGCCGCCGGTCGAACGCCGCCTCGCCTCGCCTGCAGGGCCGAGCTCGCAGGCTGCGCTCTCACCTCTGACCTGGCGCGCCGCTGACCTCTGACCTGGCCCGCCGCTGACCTCTGACCTGGGCCGCCGCCGGCTAACACCCGCTGATCTCGTCAGCCGACGGCGCGTCCTCTGACTGCTGGCCGGACCTGGCGCCGCCTCTGGCGCCAACTACCAGTAGCCGAGCCGCCGCTAGGGAGGCGTAACGTTGACCGCATGCCACCCTAACTGTTCCCCAGGCCGCCGGTGGACCATGCACGGCACGGGCGTTTTGGGCCGCATGCATGGAACGGTGTAGCTCTAGAGCCGGAACCCGTCCGTCACCTGGTGGGTCTTCACGGACACTGGATGTCCTGTCCTCAACATCCAGTAGTCATCACGGACACGGATGCACTGCCTTCGACATTCAGTGGTCGACATTCAGCCTTCGACATTCGACATTCAGAACATCTCGTGACACGATATGTTCTGTCCCACACACCCAGCGGTCGTCACGGACACGAGATGTTCTGACCTCCACGCCGAGCGGTCGTTACCGAGGAGTGGTGGGCTACTGAAGCAGTTTCCTTGCTATCGCACCGCAGGACAGTGTGTACCACCTAAGCGCTATCACTAAGCACATCGTGTACCTCCTAGAATGCGTTATTTCTTGGCTGAGATAATGTCGTGACCTGGACAAATAGGCCGCCCTATCGCGCTGTGGTGCGACCGGTCGGCGCTTCAGCCATACCCGGGAGCAGTCGGTGGACTTAGTCTTCAGTGCCGATGATTGACAGTCAGAGGCCTTCGGAGTGCTGCTCGGACTGAGCCCGTACCTATCACCGAACCCACGGCTGTGACTGAACCCGCGGCTGTGACTGAGCCCGCAGTCGTGACTGAGCCCGCAGCTATCACTGAGCCCACACCTGTCACTGAACCCGCAGTTGTGACTGAGCCCGCACCTATCGCCGAGCCCGCAGCCGTGACTGAGCCCGCCGTCGCAGCTGACGCAGCGTGTTCTCTCGCCAATTCTAGACGTGGCAGATGTTCAAGCCGATCCTGTTCCGCGACACGGTGACCATTGTGCCGATGCTGCTGCGGCCCGCCTCCAAGGGCGTTGTCCAGCTGCGCTCCGCCAGTCCGTACGACCCTCCGCTCATTGTGCCCAACTACCTCACCGAGGCGATCGATGTGCAGACGATGGTCGAAGGTACATACCGCCACGCTCGTGCAGTATACATGCGGCGGACGGGGTCGTGTCGGGTCGGCTAGCGCAGGGGCGCCCGTCTGCTGAACGCCACCGGTATGGGGGTAGCGGCGGCGACTGTGCCGTCAGTGTCTGCTGCGCGCGGATTGAGAGTGGTTTGTAGCGTTGTTAACACTTCCGAAGCTGTTTTCCAAGTGGAGGCATTACTACAGGCTTTACAACCAAATGTTTAGCGGTAGGTTCGGCCAAGTCGATCTGATCGTGCGCGAACAGAAGTGTGTTTTGATCGCCTTTTCACTTTTCCTCTAAATAGGCTGGAGCTAAATTTTTCGCTTTGAACTATCTTATAGTGTTTCGGGAGACGAGATCTTCACCTACCCGCGAGCTGCCATTCGCAGACCATACCCCTACTTCTGCCAACAGAGGAGAATGTTGCGCTCTTCCTCCAACATTATCCCTAGACCAGGTGGGAGAACGGATTTTTACCGGCCAGTAGCGTCATCCCACCTGTGTCCAGTGGTGTAAATAGATATTGTTTACCTGTCAGCGTTAACCGTTCAGATCGGGTGAAACAGGTCATAGTCAATGCATTGCCGATTGATAGGCCTACGTGGCCGGTTTTCCACTCATAACCCCTAACCAAGTAACATCTTTCGATGAAGTTTGGCATAAAGAGCCAGCGGAGCTTCCCTCGAACAGCATGGTATTATCAAAATTGGAATTCAAGGTAAAAATAACGTGTAGGAGGGATGGAAGCAGCGTCATGTTTCACGTTTCGAACGTAATTGAACTCCTCTAGCTTTTTGAACGATAAGGCAATGAAACAAACACAGGTGGACTTGCAAGGATGCGATGCAACACGTAGTGTCCAAAGACCTGATAAAGGATCATGCAGCAACATTTCACCGAACAAGGTCACTCACCTTCAGGTGTATACTCTTCACATTATGTAGTATTCCATCATTTGGGCGTGTCTGAGATAAAAAGGGGCTGTTGATTTGAGTTCAACACCGAAAGCTAGCCTAGAAAACAATTTGTTTCCAGATAGTCAACTTTGGATGATACTAGGCTACTAGTTCATTGATAAGCCTAGGATAACCTGGGTGCAATATATCTGAAGCAACTGACGCACCCAAAAGACCCAAGAGCCCAAACACGCACGAGCTAGAAAGCATATACTATGCTGTTATGATTATGCACTTGGCAGAAAAAAAAAGGAGTGCTAAATTTGAATCCAACATTGAATATTATCATTGATATTGATATTGACATTGTCGAGTGCTCAATATTTTAGATTCTGCAAAAAGATCAATTTACTCCAGCACGAGTCACATGTGTGTTTAAACTGGGATGGCCCTGAAACAATGCGAACATTGAGATGCACACATATATAACATGTCAACGCAGTGGTAAGAGCACGTGATTTCACTTCACTGCCTAAAGAGACGATCAATGGTATCTCGACAGCTTGCCATTTCGGCAGGGTGAGGCACAGGTGTACATTTTGGGCTATTCCTCAGTGACCTAACAAGATCGCCATCTGAAAACTTGGACACTTGTAGAAGGCAATGCGCTCTTTTACCTACATTAAAATTATTGTGATATTATTGTTTGGCGGAAAGTTATAAGAATGTAAACAAAAGCTTCGATTTGATCTTGACCTGGCATCGTAACCATTGTTGGTTACGATGACCTAAGGTCATTGTTTTTTTTCAACACCTACACATCTGTGCGGAAACCTTTCAGGCATATTTGAAGCCTTATCTTCACAACTCTGCTACGCCTTGCTGCCATGCTCGCTTTCGACAAATGCTGAAACTCCGCTGTGGCTACGCGCTCTACTCGATGCTGCAGCCGTGAATAAGCTTCTGGTGCATGGCAAAACGCGCTCTCTGTTGCGACGCGTCAAGTGTGTGCTATTCTAAATGAACGATGTCGTTGCTGATGTGAAAAGGTCACTATGGTTTGAACGCTTCTGAGCTCCTCAACATTTCGTGTTCATAGTTATTTTGCACAGAACGCATTTTTATATCTTGATTGAAATACTACATACGTACACACACACACACACACATATATATATATATATATATATATATATATATATATATATATATATATATATATATATATATATATATATATATATATATATATATCATATATATATATATATATATATATATACATATATATGTACATACACATATATATGTATATATATATTTATATGTGTATACATATATATATATAAATGTATATAAATATATGTACGTATGTATGTGTGTATGTATGTATATATGTCCATATATGTATGCATATACATATATGCACACACGTGTATATAACTGCACATTATATCGCTTGCTTTACCAAAAGAGGATTTGCAGCACAGTAAAGTTAGGAGCTAGGTAGATAATTGTTGCTCCGAAAGGCCACATTTTCCCACGCATAGTTTCCCAGAAGACTGACATGAAATCCTGGCTAACTATATATCGATGGCGTATCCATCCGCTGCATGAGAAGCTCTTGCTGTACAACTGTGGCCAAGTACGTATTACACTTATCAGGAACGGTAGGCTACGTACATCCACATTGAACATGAGCAGCAGTGCAGGTCAGCCGTGCGCCGTAGCCGGCGTTAGCCTGTTAGCCTTTGTAGCCTGTAGCCGGCACCACTCGTATGCTCAGAGTGCATCAGTCTGCTTTATGCTCTTCAGGCTTGTGTCGCCAGACGTAATCCTGCAGTTTCTTCCTGTCGTGTTTTTGTTCGATATTCTCGGAGTGACTTACCAACTTCTTCTAGTGTGTGTCAGTGACTTACCAACTTCTTCTAGTGTGCAAAAATTATTGCACTTCGATCTTGTCAATCAACCGTACGATGCGCCTGCATCTGCTCTGTATTTTCTCCTTCGTGTTCCATATTATATTGGCGCCGACTCTTCATGGCTCTTGTAGTGCGAACACTGTTAGTAAAGAACAAATTAACCATAATGACAATGATGATGACGTTCGTATGCTAATGTTGTGTTCGCCATTCATTCCACCTGGTAACTCTTGATTGATGCACACACACACACACACACACACACACATATATATATATATATATTACTTCTAAAAGTCTTCATTTCCTATGAAGTATCAGACAATGTTTTGATCTCAGCCAGGAAGTTACCACATCTACAAGTGCTACGATTGTGCTCTCAATTTGTTTCTCGAATTCAAAATCGCAACCGCAGAGTGGGCGAGCTACATAAGCGTAGGCTGCAATATAATCCAGCAGTATTTTCAAACATTCCGTGGAAGCATGCTTCAGTCATTTAAAGCACAGTTGTGGCAATAATATCAAGACGAGGACATTCCACCGGCGCCAACTTGGAATCATATGTTGCGTTTTTTATGTTGTGAAGTTCACAGTTAGAAAATTAAGGTTTACGAAGTTCATTCAGCGACGAATAGACACACACCACATCGGAGTTTAACTGTCAGCTTCAGGAACGACAGGCGTTGCACTTTTCCTCACATTAATGGCCAATAAGAAAATCTGCTGCCTGTTCTGTTCTCACACGACAGCCTCCACGGCCAGTGTGACTGACCGACCCGCACGACCGCCACAGGCATCAAGATCGCCGTGGCGATCGGAGAGACGGAGGCCTTCAAGCGGCTGGGCGCGCGCTTCCACCGCGTGCCCATACCCGGCTGCATCCACACGCAGCTGTGGACGGACGAGTACTGGGAGTGCCTGGCGCGCCACTACACCAGCACCATCTACCACCCGGTGGGCACCGCCAAGATGGGCCCCTACTGGGACCCGCAGGCGGTCGTCGACCCGGAGCTGAAGTGAGTGTGGCTGCGGACAGACAGGCAGACGGGCTGCAGGGTGTCCGGACCGATAGGCAGACGGACAGACAGGCAGTCAGGCAGGACAGCCTGCAGGGTGTCCGGACCGATAGACAAATGGTCAGGCAGGCTCGAGGGTGTCCGGGCAGACAGCCAGGACAGGCTACAGTATGTCCGGACAGACAGGCAGACAGGCAGGACAGGCTGCAAGATGTCAAGACAGAAAGGCAGACGGACAGGACAGCCTGCAGGGTGTCCGGACATATATACAAATGGGCAGGACAAGCCACAGGATGTCCGGGCAGATAGGCAGACAGGCGTGACAGGCTGTAAGATGCCCGGGCAGACAGGCAGACAGGCAGGACAAGCTACAGGGTATCCGGGCAGACAGGCAGACGGACTGAATAGGCTACATAGTGTCCGGACAGATAGGCAGACAGGCAGGTCAGGCTGTAGGGTGTTCGGAGACATAGGCGGGCATGACCGGCTACAGGCTGTCCAGGCAGACGGGCAGCGCAGGCTACACGGTGTTTGGGCAGACAGGCAGACCGACAGGACAGGAGACATAGTGTTCGGATGGACAGGCATACGAACAGTACATGAACGGGATGTCTGAACAGACGCACACAGAAAGGTGATTTGTGTGCGATGAGACACGTGAGAAGGGTGGCTAGAGGCGGATGAGTCACTGGATGAGTGAGAAAGGTCGAACATACGGATGGAGAGAGAGAGAGGGGAAGGAGAAGTGTAGGAGCATGATAACAGCGAACATGATGTGAGTGACAGCATGGCCGAGACACAGGACTCAAACGTAGGCCGAGCCAGCGAGAGGAGTAACAGAGTATTGGTAGTAGGGCAGCGGTTTAAGCGCAAGAAGTGTCATCAAACAGACATGCACAGAGGAACACTCGCGTTTATCAATACATATAGTTGAGCATTGGAACCCACTCGAACACTAGCCTAAGTACATCATTGACTGAAAACTAGACTAGGCTCAGAAGCCGGTCAAGAGGTAAAACAACAATAGACAAGGCTTAGAAGCCGGTTAAACGGTAGACAACACTAGACTAAGCTCAGAAGACGTCAAAGGGCAGAGAAACCCGGACAAAGCTCGGAAGCCGGTCAAAGTTAGACAGACGAGCGCGACAACAACCTGCACGCTCAACACACCCAATTGCGTACCATCAGGCAATCTTGAATCCATGTATTTCATACAGCACAGATTCCAGACGTCTTGCCGGCAAAATCCACGCATTTACGTGAGAGTAGCCCGTGAGCTGGCACGTGAGCACGCCCGTGAGCTGACATGTTAACGCGCCCGTGAGCTGGGACGTGAGCACGCTCGTGAGCTGACACGTGAACTTACACGTGACCACGCCCGTGAGCTGATACGTGAGCTGATTCTCCAGTTGATTCAATTGCTTGCTGTCAGCGTTTCGTTTTTCCACATGATCGCAATACGTTTTTTCTTCTATATTTGACGATAAAATGGAGACACCATTTACTAAAGAGTTGGCATGTGTATGATGCTTGTGATGGCAGAGAGGGTAGTCCGCTGAAAAGTCAGCGTCCGTGCGGTGAAGCAGCGCTGCCCGGTGGTGAGGTGACGATCTGACACTCAGACTGGGGTGCTGCCTGGTGGTGAGGTGACGATCTGACACTCAGACTGGGGGTGTTGCCTGGTGGTGAGGTGACAATCTGACACTCAGACTGGGGGTGTTGCCTGGTGGTGAGGTGACAATCTGACACACAGACTGACTGGGCTGCCCGGTGATAAGGTGACGATCTGACACTCAGACTGGGGTGCTGCCTGGTGGTGAGGTGACGATCTGACACTCAGACTGGGGTGCTGCCTGGTGGTGAGGTGACGATCTGACACTCAGACTGGGGTGCTGCCTGGTGGTGAGGTGACGATCTGACACTCAGACTGGGGGTGCTGCCTGGTGGTGAGGTGACGATCTGACACTCAGACTGGGGTGTTGCCTGGTGGTGAGGGGTGACGATCTGACACTCAGACTGGGGTGCTGCCCTGGTGGTGAGGTGACGATCTGACACTCAGACTGGACGGGTGTTGCCTGGTGGTGAGGTGACGATCTGACACTCAGGGGGTTTGCCTGGTGGTGAGGTGACGATCTGACACTCAGGCTGACCGGGCTGCCCGGTGATTAGGTGACGGCCTGATACTCGGACTGACTATGTGAAATGACGGTGGTAAGGTGACGGCCCGACACTCAGACTGGCTGGGTGAAGTGACGGTGGTGAGGTGACGATCTGACACTCAGACTGGGGTGGTTGCCTGGTGGTGAGGTGACACTGACACACAGACGCTGCGGTGTAAGGTGACGGCCTGATACTACTGGGTGACTACTAATTTGGCGGGGTTTTCCCGTGGTGAGGTGGCGACCTGACACTCAGACTGACTGGGTGAAGTGACGGTGGTGCGGTGACGACCTGACACACAGTGGTGACTGGTGTGACGACCTGACACTCAGACTGACTGGGTGAGGTGACGGTGGTGCGGTGACGACCCGACACTCGGACTGGCGGGGTGAGGTGACCACCCTACACTCGGCCGTGCCAGGACGTGACGGACGACCCTGTCCGCAGGGTGTACGGCATCTCGGGCCTGCGCGTGGTGGACGGGTCGGTGATGCCGCGAGTCGTCAGCGGCAACACCAACGCGCCCATCATCATGATCGGCGAGAAGGCCGCCGACATGATCAAGCGGTTTTGGAGCGAGCACCAGCACTAGCCGCGTCGACAGCGGGCTGCCTCGCCGCGCGTCCGGCGCCACTGACACTCGCCGCCGGCCTGTGACGTCATGTGACGTCACGTCACGCCATATGACGTCACGTCACGTCAGACGACTTGATGTCACGACTTGATGTTACGTCAACATCACGTCATATTACGTAACATCACGTCATATGACGCCACAGCACGTGACATGACGTCGCATCACGTCATATGGCGTCACATCACGTCATATGACGTCACATCACGTCATATGACGTCACATCACGTCAGCCGATTCTGGCTGAGATCGCCGGACCAGTGACGGGCAGGACCAATGCTGTTTGTTGCGCCGGCCGGCGCAGGCCCGGAGTGCGTGGACAGTGGTCCCTGTCGACGGGCCAGCCGGGCGACTTGATTCGATACGGGTGTAGCAGTAGAGCGCGAGTGCGCGTGCGTGCGTGCGTGTGTGTGTGGTGGGCCGCGAGCCGAGCGGCCGGATCGGCCGGCGCGCGCCGCCACCGTGTGCCATGTGCCATCCACAGTGCTCAAGGGAGTCGTCGGCTGGACCTGCCGGAGACCGTGCGGCAGCGCCCGACGGAGGGCCGCCGGGTCCGGTGGTCGGATGTCGTTCCGGTGGCGCCAAACGGAGGACTGCCGAATCCGGTGGTCGGATGATGGCTGTCGCTGCGTAGGGCTGATGCTGTGTAAATCAAACGGGCCGGCCGCCACAGTGGCGGACACAGCACCGATGGTGTCCGCGTCCATCGCTGCGCAGAGGCGCGTCCAGCCACCTGAGCGGCCAACGCCAGCGCAGTGGCGGACGCCCCAGACAGCTTACAGCAGAACCTAGTAATTTATTGTCTTAGGGTTCCTGCAGGGTTGATCTTGCCGGTGTGCTTCATTGATTGTGTACACTTTGTGATAATGTGGTATTAACATTATCGCTGGCATTGCTTTATGTGGTGTAATCGTGCACAACCGACTGTTCACCGTTCCTTTTTTGTAGTTATTGGCTTTCCCTGTTCGCTGCTTTGCTCTGTATTCGCATGTTCTGTGTATGTTGATGGGGTACATGCGATTGTCAGTCTGTTTGCGATGATGCTTTTGTTCCTTTTCTGCATAGAGGTGTCTGATGAGAGATAAATTCAGGTTGCTCGTTGAGTTTCTTTGAAATATCGCGCAGCTAACTTTGAAGAAGTTTCTCCGTTGCGTGCTATTCATCGAAAGGGACATCCACGTCACAGTGCATCTGATGTCAGGTACACAGGCGAATATCAAGGTTTGTGAGGCCACCCGGTAGATGAGCATCCATGCTCACGTGTGTTTCCGACAATGAAATGCATTGTGTTAACGACGAGACGGAGTTACGAACGAGGCGCCACCTATGTCCAAAGTCCACCGATGGCAGCGCCCTCAGTTGACAGTTATGAGAGTTACCCGCCTATTGTGGGAGACGCCTGGAACACCGCACTAAGCTGCTCAGAGCCACATGATGGCCTGCGACCGGAAATAACCCGAAAATACTTGAGGCCCGCACCACCGCCATTGGAGACATTTGGGCAGTATTTCAGCACTCCATGATGAGTGCCTGGATCGTGCCTCAATGATCTCCCAGCCTGGATTCCTGAACAACGAAATTAATTGGGTAAGTTGGACTTAACATGCAACGAACAGCTGCGGATATGCTATGAAGGGGTGGGGATGACCGAGTAGTTGAGGTGTTGAGCGCCGGATTCCAAATGTCCCGGGTTCAACACCCGGACCACTCGGGACATCTACCAATCCTGCGGCCCACCGGTGAAGCAGTGTGGGCGGCGCCATTAGCCGTGCTCGTGCATAAAGTGCGCCGAGAACTACTCAAGAAACAACAAAAACAACAACAAGAAATGCCATGGAATCAGATACGAGATGTCCAAGACGACTGAGGAACATCTCAGCAGCTTCTTCGAACGCTTATGTGCCGTAAAACGTCTGAAAAACCCAATAACATCCACGGCTTAATGTCACGCGTTGCTGTGCTGTAAAGCTAGACGAAGGGCTGCTGACAGATGCATTGTCGTGAGGTACATTATATATATATATATATATATATATATATATATATATATATATATATATATATATATATATATATATATATATATATATGCATATATATATATGTATATATATATATATATATATATATATATATATATATATATATATATATATATATATATATATATATATATATATATATTCTTTCCTACGGAACAGGCAGATTGCCCATTAGGATGTTTATAATTTTTGCTTCCCCGACCTGAGCACACCGTGCATTCCCGGATATCTGAGCACACCGACCTATATAACAGAAAAAGGAAGACTGGTTTTGAAAACAGCAACGAACTGCGTGCCGCCTGTGCGATGTCGCCTGGTGGCGAGGTCCTACTAGCGATCGCGTCGCTGTCTAAGGCTAAAATAAACTGCGAATATGGGAAATGTTGCAATTGTCCATTCCGATTTGCTTAGGAACTATGTCAGAGTCAGCATGAACTTGCAACTCCCCAGTTTCCATTGCATTTCATTCATTTCAGTATGCCTAGATTCCTAGGAATGCTTATATCATTCCTACATTTCATTCGCTTAACATCCACCTCAGTGGTATCGTACCTTCACACAATGCCAAAATGAACGCAATCGTATATCTGTGGTTATGAAAAGTTATTTTGAATTATCGCATGCAACCTAGTTGCAATCCAGATTCTAGGGCCAATAATTATAACATTCTTTTGGTTGATAAGTGTAGCAAACGAGGGAAACTAATCTACTATACGAGGTAAGCTAGTTGCATACAAAATTATGTAGGTTTAAGAAGAAGCTTCGGATTTTTAAAGGAACACATCGAATCAGAATGAATGTTCCCTTCAGATTTAATCATTTCCACCACTGCCTCATTAAGATACGTGATATGACAAAAACTGCACCCGAATGAATTTCAGAAACATGCAAATTGGGTAAGCTATGTTGACCTCGGTTGCCATTGAAAACTGCCGCCGTTAATAAGAAGAAATCCGAAAAGTCCTAGCGCCCATCTCCTGCAGCGGGATCACCCCAGGCTCAGATAGGTCACACTCTGGAAATGGATGGGCGGGGCGTCGGCGCAATTCTGTTCCATTGTGTTCCATTCCGTTCCATTCCGTCATTCTGACCCATTCCGTCAACTCGCCACTGTGGTTGAAAGCTGCCGTCATTTCAGCAACGTGGCAAGTAATCTGCAATTACGTCGCACGATGTTCAACTTCGGATGGATGCGGCGGGGATGGCCGAGTGGTTAAGGTGTCGGGCTATGGGTGCCAAAGGTCCCGGGTTCGACTCTAGCGCCACTCAGGACATTTCCCAATCCCGCGGCCCACCGGCAAAATAGTGTGGGCGGCGCCATTAGCCGTGAATGTGCATAAAGTGTGTCGTGAACCAACCAATAAACAAAAAACAACAAAAACTTCGGGTGGATCCAACAACCCATGCATTGATCGAAAAGCCACGTTTTGCATGGTTCGGTGCCGGGCTGCCATCCTTCAGGCCTGACTTGACCGATTTGTACGCGACTGCGACTGCGACTGCGACTGTGACTGCGAGTGTGACTGCGACTGTGACTGCCACTGCCACTGCACGTGCAAGCCACGCCTGGAGGCAGTCCGCCTAACAGGCGTGCGCCGGCAGGAGAGCCCCCAGTGAAGAAGCGCCGCGGTCACCAAAATAAAAGGGATTGCAGTAAGGATGACATGGATAAAAGGAAATCGACAACCCCATCTAACCCCATCTCTTGAACGCAATGACTACATTTTTCAAACACATTTTTCCGAATTCTTGCTGGGGTGGCTTCATGAACCAGGGTTCTATTGCTAAGCAGAGCTTGTTGCGTGAACCCTGGCCCCACCACCCGATCCATGAACTCCAGTTCAACGGCAGAATTTTGACCGGGAGTTTAATGTGCCGTCAATACACCGACACGGCCGCCCCCTTAGCTCGTCCCCGGCCTTATCGGGCAAGTTGCCAGCTGACCTTCCCGGCCGGGTGCTAAACGCGGGCGCGCAAAGTGGCTCGAACCGTGTCTTACCAGGACAGGGGAGACCAGTGCAGGCTGGCGCTCTAGTCAACTGAGCTACCGGGGCGGCATTATTTCTACAACCCTCAGAAAATTATTGCATAAACAGCCACGCAACAGAGGGACTGACAATCCCTGCATCTAAAACCACCTGAAAGTGATATTACATTCCAAAGTGATGTTTTGTTCCGGCCTTAAAAGTTTAATTTCATGACTTCCAACATTTAGCCGCCTGGCTTCCGACTTCTGGCATGCAACGCACAAATCAAATGATGGTTCGATCCTCTCACGGAATTTCATGTTACAAGTGCAAGGCACGTGGACAATGTTTCCCATTGAAGCATATTACAGTTTGCAGTGGTCTCGTTCTATTTCAAAGTATTACCATTCATGAAATAGCACAAGTTTGCAGCTTTAATTTGCCCATTTCGGTCCTCGTCGGTATCCACATGAAGGCATTGACTACGTTAGGCGTGCTTTTCATCTGGCTCCTAGCTTATGCACATCACCTGATCTATTCAAATGACAAACAAGTGAGTGTAGGACTTCCAACAATACCTTAGCAAACGAAAATGAACACTGAACATCAGTCAGCTGATGTGTTGGCGATACCTTAGTCAGCTGCTGTGGTGAGCGATACCTTAGTCAGCTGCAGTGAACCAATGAACAAGCGTCACTTGCTGTGGTGGCGATATTTTAGTCACTTAGAGTGACTGAAAGCCAGAGGCTACAGCCCACTTTGATCACAAACACTGCCGAGCAGACCTGTATGGTGAAAGAGACCAGGAGAGCAAAGACAAAGAGAAAGAGGACGGGGTAAAGATAGGAGAGGGAACGCGAGAGGAGGGCGAATGAGGAGAAGATGGGGATGGTGGGAATGAGATGAAGGAAAACTTTAATGAGCACTTCAAGGTTCATTGTATATTGAAGTGTTCACATTATTTACAAGATGTTTACATTGTTCAGATTAAACGGGCATAATTCATTCTCGCTTTCACTCAGCCTGAAATCCGGCCATTTACACTGATCCAATATGCTGAAGATTATTGTTCTGCATGCTTTGCAAGTCGGGGATGACACGTCCACAAGGTTGTTCGTACTGTCGGGGATGACACGTCCACAAGGTTGTCCGTACTGTCGGGGATGACACGTCCACAAGGTTGTCCGTACTGTCGGGGATGACACGTCCACAAGGTTGTCCGTGCTGTCGGGGATGACACGTCCACAATATTTTCCGTACTGTCGGGGATGACACGTCCACAAGGTTGTCCGTACTGTCGGGGGTCTACAAGGTTGTCCGTACTGTCGGGGATGACACGTCCACAAGGTTGTCCGTACTGTCGGGGATGACACGTCCACAAGGTTGTCCGTACTGTCGGGGATGACACGTCCACAAGGTTGTCCGTACTGTCGGGGATGACACGTCCACAAGGTTGTCCGTACTGTCGGGGATGACACGTCCACAAGCTTGGCCGTACTGTCGGGGATGACACGTCCACAAGGTTGTCCGTACTGTCGGGGATGACACGTCCACAAGCTTGGCCGTACTGTTGGGGATGACACGTCCATACACTATTTCGTCAATTACCAACTGGTGTTAATATCCTGGGTCAGTTTGTTCTCCACATCAATAACAAAATAGGACCAGTCCATGTCGTGAGAAATGCACGAAGCATGTTGTGGTTTTATGCCACCGGTGCAACAGCTTCCGTAAGTTTCACACTGCTACTGGGCAATGGATGTAGTCGAGGAAGGTAGCAAAACGAGTTTATGGTTGTACGGATCATAAAGAATTAGTCACATTCATTCTGGGACAACAAAAAATAGCACGAAGGGATCGACTGCACGAGCAGCGCTTTCACTGCCGGTGATGGCATTTCTGTCCCATGGAGGCGCATTAGCTTTCAGAACCAGGTGTGACCTAAGCCTGGAGAGGAGTGCTGATATATGTGTATGTGTGTATTTCACTGCACGCATGCATGTTTTAGTAATGCAGTGATAATATACGCGTCGTCGTCATGCCATACTCCCGTCGTGAACGTTCCGAAGATGCATTGGCAAAGCACATTACTCCACTGAAAAAGACGCATGCGATGCAACCCAAATGGTAACGCAACTTCCGACCCTTTTCTCTTATGGAACATCTATTGCTCTCCTCCACAAAGCAATGCCTGAAGCATGCACCTTGCGCCTCGAAACACCTTGGAAGTTCGCGGCCTCAATTCCCACCATGAAAGGAAGTGATACAACATTGAAATCGGCATGATACCCAACATTTTGTCCAAGGTATTGCGAATTCTACATTTGTTATTTTTACCTCGAAATTGCATACCTTCGGACAAAGCACAAAGCAACATGCGATTTCTCACGCCATACCCCGGAAGGAATGTATTGACGATGAACACGGGTATTAGTGAAAATTATCATTATTAATCTGGTTCATTCTGTTGTTATTAGCATACCTTATAAAGGCTACTCCACCAAATGCATACAAAGAATTTCATCCCAGCAACACCCATGAGAACACGCCAAGCCACACAATTGAAACATACATATTATCTCGACTAGTCTCAACTCTGTCACCCTATAATCTCAGTTGCCAAAATACCGTGAGTTGCAATGTATGGGCCTCGGTAGCTCGAATGCCCTAACGGACTACTCCGTTAGGAGTCATCCGCTAGGGCATTCGAACTACCGAGACCTATACATTGCAACTCACGGTATTTTAACAATAGCTTTAACAATCATTTGTAGGAGCCATTGCAAAGTCTGTGGAGGCGATGAAAGGCACTTTGAAGTGATTGTTTCCATCCACCACCCCTGAAGTTAAAGCTGAGCACTTGGCAAGTTGGCGTCACGTATACTTCTGGTCTGCTCCCCCTCCCACTCTAAAGCATGGCGCACAAATTCAATAATTCGCGTCAAAGAACGGGAGAATGTCATTTTGAGTCCTGAGACCGAGCTGTTTCTGCTACCTTGGATAGCACCTGATATGAAACATGAATTCCAGCTTAAGAATACTTGGAATATGAAACACTGCGCTCCTTCACGCTTACGAATGGGTACTTATAGCTAAAATTCGAGTTCAGATTAACGAGACGAAAATCGAAGTTCGTTTTCTGTAAAGATATGTGAACCTCTTGTGCATTCGTTCCAAATTGAAGTCTTCTTCTGAAGAGCGAAGTACTGGTTGCAGTTGCCTTAGCCCACCATTATCATGCTATCAAAATATTGCAATTTTTGCAAAGCATGACCGAAACGATAATTCAAAACCAAACTATGAAGTGGCACGACAATGTGACCTGAAATATGCTATTTGTGTTTTGAGGGAAGGAAGCGGTCAGTGCTGCGCAAACTGGAACCGGAATTTACGAGTCGAAAACCATAGATCAAATCTTGTACACAATCTATCCAGCTTCTCATCGCGTATTTTCAGGAAAAGCGGAGAACTATGAAATGACACAGCAGTCTGGTACAAAAAAAGCATGTGCATTTATTTCTGAAGGCAAACCCATGCATTGACAAAACAAAGCCTTCCACCTAGTAATTAGTATCTACCTCAAACTAATTAACATGGTGGCAAATATGACATCATTTTGAAAAACCTAAGTCGGATAAAACAAGAAGTGGGTTGAAATGATGCATTATTATGATAACTGACAGATGTTGACCGGTTAAATTATATAGCTGGAGAGCTACAGAAAAGATGACAAGATATTGTGTGCCGACAAGTACTTAGATTCAGTGGGAAAACTCGGGTACGTGGGAAACATTGGAAACGTTTAAACAAATTATCAAAATAAAAAACCTGGCGTGAATGACATGCTGGATGACAATATCAGGATGCAGTCGTTTCAGTTTTCACCATTCAGTGTTAATTTTCTTGACGAAAAAACTTCGTGTTTATGTCAATTGGAAGCTCCTTTATGGGACTCCCATATGGGACTGAATGACTCCCATAATGGGAGTCATTCAGTTAAGTGGAGCCCAGGTTTTCGCACCCTGATCTTGACCATTCATTCTTCCCGTTTCTCTGCGTTGTTTTGCCACTTATTCAATGGCATGGATCAGAAAAAATACGTCTGTAGTGTATTACTGAAGGAGTCACGAGACAACTCTGCTCAAAATATGCCAGTTTTTTTATTGTGTTGCTTGTAATGAACAATACAGCAAATCGATCAACTAAATCTAAGCCGTCGTGTGCTAACTTACATTATTAGTTTTTTCTTGTTGAACTAGCCCTTTGGTACCGCCCATTCATGTAAAGCCTAAAATATTCATAAGAACATAGGAAAAGTCTGATGAAAAGTTTTTAATGTCCTCCGTATCCTCCACACCACTTTAACGGCGCACCTAAGGGCTTGGCTGGGCTTAGCTGCGCGAACATGGAGACTAACTAGTGTATCGACCAAACAGAGGCCTGTACGAGCAGGCGTTGGCTACCGAGGAGTGGCCGGTATTGCCGACACGGCAATACCGGCAGTAGTCGCGGAGCGCTGCTCACCGTGAGTATGCTCAGGTATCTTCTGAATGTTAGTGCCGTTGTCGTTTTCTGAATGTTTTGTTTCTCGGCATATTTTACTTGTGTATTTTATCCATTTACTTGTTCAAGCACTGAATTACGCTGCGTATGGTATCTGCTTGAGTGTACTTGCTTATCTTAGTTCGATGAGGCGACTTCTCCGATAACAGGATTGTTTCTGTTGGCTATTATGGGACTACACAAGCAAATAACAAATATGCATGCCATCCATATACCTTACCTTACCTTGCAGCTTCGACATTATACAGTTCGTATCATTGTAGTGTTCGAAGGGCATCTTAGTTTAAGCAGGCTTCTAGGAAACCACCGTTTTGTCTCAATCCAACAGCACTGATCAGGAATTGGCATGGCAAAAACGTCCTTGAGGGTGAGCATGTGGGTGAGAGCCGATAAGTCAAAGAGCCATTACTTATTACTAACTTACTTATTAAGCTATGTCGGCTTTTTAAAGCGCAATGCAGTTTCACTTGCAACGGCCATAGTTAAGGCGGCGGCCATGTCAGGCAAGTTGATCGTATGCACATTGCATAATAATACAAAGCTTGCCAGGAGGCTAAGTTGAAAGGGCAATTTACAAATGGAAGCAATCCTGCTGAAAGTTAAAAGAGAAGAGATTGACGTCCCAGACGATGAGTCCGCAAAGTTCTGCATGGAAGCTAGCCATCAGCTCGGATTGTCCATATCAGACTTCAACACGGATGACCCCTAATTAATACAGGCCAAATGCTCGGTATGTCTATATTTTGAATGGCCGACGAATGTGTCCGAAATCGCATCATGCTTTTAGATAAATTAGTAGCCGTTCGTGTTCTGTCAATGCAATGTTTAAAGAGGTCGTTTGTTGTCGATAGTTTAGGGCATGGCAGAAAGTAGCATTCCGAACAGGGAATACGTGGCATTCTCTGTAACACGGAAAATGTGTTGGTGAAGCTTCGTCATTCCCAGCAAGTGACGGACAAGAGAAATATATGCATGATGAGAATGCAATTTCACCAATCATAATAGCGACGTGCCGGTAGAACATGAAGCAAACTTATCGACAGCCGAATATAGGATGTGACTGATTTGCCTTCAAGTATGAGTCGCTGCTATTGATATTAATTGTAAATTAAGATTGGTACACTTCGATATGCATGCTTTTTCTATATTCACTGAGAGTTATTAGGAATTGATTGTGTATCCGTCGGAAGTTGATATGTGACAAAGCGTACATTTCTAGCCTGTTAGTCTCATAAGTCCGCACTGCTACCGAGAGTGCCGCGTGAGTCGCCTCCTGACACAGGGGCGGGGATGGCCGGGTGGTTAAGGTGTCGTGCTATGGGTACCAAAAGTCCCGGGTTCGACTCTAGCGTCACTCAGGACATTTCCCAATCCCGCGGCCCACCGCGAAACAGTGTGGGCGGCGCCATTAGCCGTGAATGTGCATTAAGTGTGTCGTGAACCAACCAATAAACAAACAAACAAACAGCCTCCTGACAGTCGCCGTGCTGGCCACCTGCTGGCCTCTAGTGTGATGGCTCGAAGGCCGTTCTCTGTGTCCGCTTTGCAGCAGGGGCCGTGAGATGGCCTGCTCTGGCGAAGTGGGGCCGGGCCCGTGCGGGCCGACGCTGTGCCCGATACCGCAGCCACCGCCGTGCCCGGTACCGTCGCCACCGCCGTGCCCGATGCCGCCGCCACCGCCGTGCCCCGGACAGCCGTGCCCCGGCCGGCGGGGCCGTGCGGACACGCCGGGCGTGCCGTGTCCTCAGGTGGCGGACACGGGCCCCGGGCCCGGCGCGGCGCTGCCCGCCTGTCCGACCACGCCGGGCCGGCTGACCACCCAGCAGACGGCGCAGCGGCCGCGCTGGCAGTCCGACCTGGCCACGGACGGCGTGCGGCGCCGACTCCAGTACGAGACGCTGCCCGACCACCTGCAAGGTAACCGCCGGCGCCACCCGTCGGGCCGGCCCGGACGCCTCGGTGTCGACCGAGTGGACCGTGAGGTCAGCTGTTCCGAATGAAAATGTCTCGCCTCATCTTGAGCTGCCGTAAACAAGGTTTTGATTGCGTATATTTGCTTAAGCTCACGCTCGTCGTGAATACACAATTCGCATTTCGCATGCGCAAGCATTAATGACGAGCTATTTCAGATTACCCTACTGGTCCACCTCCGCCGCAGATTACCCTGCTTACTATTGGAGATTGCCCTTCATACCTACCACTATCGCAGATAACCCTATTTAGGTACCACTATTGCAGATTACCCTGATAACGTACCACTTGTCATGCACAAGCGACAAACACTGTCTACTTTTCGATATATCTGGTTGGCATGGTTGCCGCATGAGCGCGGTGTTTGGCCCGCACTATTTTTCGTGTCGTCACACATCCGCTGCCCCGTCCAGATCTGGCCATGTCCGAGATCCTGTCGAGCGACCGCTTCAAGTCGACGGCGACGGCGTCGTACACGGCCAAGCCGCGCGACCTCTGTCTGAACCCGGAGCCGATCATGAGCCAGGCGCCTCCCAGCGGCGACGTGCAGTACCTGAAGCAGACGGAGGAGCGGGTGCGGCGCGCCACCGTGCCGCCGACCCGCGAGCGCTTCTCCGAGTACGGCGAGGCGTTCCAGCCGCGCCGGCTGGCCGTCAGCGACATGGTCGGTCGCGTGACGCTGACTCAGCCCGGCCGCTGCCTGCCCGCCACCGACGTGCTGCCCAAGCACGTGTACACGGCGCGCGACGGCGTCGCCGGCCAGGTCAACCCCTACCTGTCCACCACGTGCCGCGACTTCGCGCCCATCGGCGCCGACGCGGCGCGCAAGTACCGCGACCGGCCGGCCGGCGACGCGTGCCCCGCCGACGCCATCATCCCGCCGGAGGCCGTGCCGATGCCCCGCTGGCACGGCTTCACGCCCGTCGTGCCCAACGCCGGCCTGCAGAGCGAGACGCGCGCGCGCTACCGGCGGCCGCCGCTCGTCGCCGACAGCGCGCACAACTGGAGCGTGCCGGTGGCGGCGCCGCTGGCCGTGCCGCCCACGGCGCGCCAGCTGCTGCCGGAGCCGCTGCTGGAGCGCGAGTCGGCCGGCTACGGCTCGGGCCGCCACAACGCCGTGGCGCTCAGCTGCGGCGGCCTCGTCTCGCGCCAGCAGTGCCGCCGCCGGCTGTGCGCCGTCGACTACGGCGACTGGCGGCCGGACGCGCGCGCGTGCCTGCCGGTCGCCGGCGGCCCGGCCGACCGCGTGGAGCAGGTCTCGGCCGCACCGCAGCACATCGGCGACAACCATTTCGGCCTGGCCGCCGGCGTGCCGCCGCCGAACAAGCCGGACGCCAACTGAGTGCACCTCGACACGGCTGATGTGCCGGTCAGAGGCGGCGACAGACTGATCGGCACACATCACACTCCGACACGACTGATGTGCCTGTCAGCGACAGCGGCAGACTGGCCAGCAAACGTCACACTGGACTGCCTCCGATGTGACCTGGAAGCACGCCGGCATGTGGCCAAAACACCGATTACGACGAGCTCCAATATTGTCAATAAAACATGCGCTTATAGCTCTCTTCTTCGTTGTAAAAAAACATATAGGACTCATTCAGAGTACCCGAAGGTCTGCAGGATTCTGAATGATGTCGCAGACTTGCCTGAATGATTCTGGAATCTAAATAATTTGTGTATGGTATCATGCAATCCTGCAGGATCTTTGTCGGGGATTCTGAAATCCTGCAGGACCTTTGTGACAGTTTTTAAATACTGCAAGATATTGGTATGTGCGAAGCTCTGCGGGAAGGATTCTGAAAAGCATGATGGCTTGCTATGTGACATATTAATAGTAGAAATTCCGCCAGCATCGGTGGCTCCAGTATGCATTTACTGTGGTACTTTGGTACGCATTTTGTGTCGGAAGTGTTTTACGCGCGCCGAAAAGCCTCAAAAACTCGTACCGGATGGGGTATCTATTCCCCAATGGCTCACGATCTAACAAAGAGGCTGGAACGAAATTTTGCATGTGGGTGCAAGACATCGGGAACATTACGGAGAACAAATTTAGTGGCATAGATCATCATCTTCAAGAGCAAATTGGTCAAATATGCACGGAAAAAATTGCCAGTGGAAAAATAGTCGCTTTTTGTCTACCCATTAATCTGATACCAAATGTTGCAAAAAAATGTTAGTTTCAAAAATATGTGCTTTATCTTCGGATATTGCGGTATAGCTTGAGGTGAAGAGAACTGCTATCTTCGGATACGGCGACATAGTCTGAACTCAATATATTTGGTATTGTCGGGTACTGCGGTATGGCTTGAGGTGAATAAACGTAGTATTGTCGGATGCTGTGATATAGCTTGAGGTGAAGTGATCTGGCATATTCGGACACTGCGGGGTAGCTCCAGGGGGTTGAAAGAATTGGTATTGATTGGCCCTGCGATATAGCATGGGGTGAATATATTTGGTATCTTCCAACATAACAGTAGCAGGTATGCGTGCCACATGATGGTAAACTGTTCCATGCGAAAAATGTTCTGTGACCTGGGGTCAGTGAATGACTTAGGCCATATATTGTTTGCAATGTGCTGCTTCAGTGTCACGCATTTAATCACCTGCTTTTTAGAAGTTTGCATGATTATAAAAAAATTGAAAGTTTTCGGGTTCCAAGCATTCACCAAGCATCTCAATGGCCACATTCGTGACCCACAAGATAAAACGTCCGATGTGCATACCTGCCCAGGTGCAATGGTATCGCAACGAGGGGCGGAGCGTCCGGTAAGCTAGGCTTTTAGATCGTCCACCGGATTTTGATGAAAAAGCTATAATGTCACATTTATTACCAGATATGAGATGTGGCAGCTCATATCTGTCGCAAGTGCCGGCTTTTCAACTGGCGACGAACTACTGGGACGTCCCTCGTCGTGCCTCGCCAGCTGTTGGTAGCTACGGGGTCTTGCGTGGGCAAATCTGGAACTATTTTATGTTCCACTATGTTTGTGACCATAACCATGTCCGTGGTCATGGTGTGGTAAGATCATTAAGTGTCCTCGTCACAGCAGTTCTCCGATGGAATACCACTCCAGGAAATGGTCAGACACGGCCCATCGGACTGCCGATTGTACAGTTCGGAGGCTTCGAGAATAAAGTTGTGTGCCTCCCAGCTGTGGAATTCCTTCGGGAAAATACACCGTCCGAGATACTGCCGCAAATACATGATTGCATTCTCGGGCACCTCTCCCACTGTTTGAAGTCTCGGCAAAGCGGTTCAGTATTCCGTTAGGTTTTCATACAGGTTTTCTTTTGCCAGGGCTAGCTCATTTTTTCATCCGAATGGTCTGTTTTTCGCTACTTTCGCGGCAATTCTGCGTTATTTTTGTTACTTGTACGAGAGTTATTTGGCTTAATACGCGCGTCCGAGGGTCTCTCACATAGCACGCACCTGAGGGGTGGATTCCCCCTCATAATATCTGGGAAACTACTGAAGGTAGATACACAAAATATTGAGAGTAGATTATGGCTGTAATAAGCTCGCTGCAGCATGCATTTCATTTTTTTAAATCTTCATTTCATGATCATATGTCAATGCCTCCAGGGCCAAATGAGGCGGAGACCGACAGGCACACCGCGTCGCCGCTTCACCACGCCGGCGGTACCTCTGTGACCTTGAATGTTCTGCAGCCGGGCGACCATCCGGGAGCCCAGCCGGACGGCCAGACGGGCGGACGGCCAGCCGGGCGGACGGCCAGCCGGGCGAACGGCCAGCCGGGCGACGGCCAGCCGGGCGGACGGCCAGCCGGGGCCGGGCGGACGGCCAGCCGGGCGGACGGCCAGCCGGGCGGACGGCCAGCCGGGCGGCCAGCCGGGCGGACGGCCAGCCGGGCGGACGGCCAGCCGGGCGGACGGCCACCGGCGGACGGCCAGCCGGGCGGCCAGCCGGGCGGCCAGCCGGGCGGCCAGCCGGGCACGGCCAGCCGGGCGGCCAGCCGGGCGGACGGCCAGCCGGGCGGACGGCCAGCCGGGCGGACGGCCAGCCGGGCGGGCGGCCAGCCGGGCGGCCAGCCGGGCGGACGGCCAGCCGGGCGGACGGCCAGCCGGGCGGACGGCCAGCCGGGCGGACGGCCAGTGGCGGTTGACGGCCTTTCGGTCGAATTTCCAACCACGCGGTTCCTGTAGTTTTCAACGGACTTGAAGAAGTCTCTTTGCATGGCATGTGCTGATCAATTTTGACAAAGTCACGATGTTTAATTGTTATATCTCTGCCCGTATATGAAATATCGTCGAAAATAGGATGGGTGGGCGGATTTCGTCCCCCCCTCTGGTACTCGTGATAGAGCGGACGGCACATTTCTGCTGAAAAAAAATACTGGGAATCATGGGTGTTGAGCTCTGAATATTATTGAAGGCATTGAGAAAATGGGTAGGCCCAAATATAATGGGGGCGCACTCCATGGAGTTCCATGTATAAAGTTGGAATTATTTGGGGGGCAAAGCCAACCTTGAGGAACACTTGCCCCCTCAAAGGTACATCAAGCAACACCCATCCTAGAACCTTGCCAGAGTCGCTAATATGTATGGCATTATGACAGTCGCAGCGCAGTTGAGTTCGTACTTTTTCAGTTAAGAATTTTTTTTTGCCCACTTCTCTTATATATATATATATATATATATATATATATATATATATATATATATAGAATACATTATTCCAGTCATCTGATGAAAAGAAATGCACACGAATGACGTGATGCCGGTTATATGTGCCTGTATTGTGCCTGCAATATGTGCCTGCATTGTCGCTAACATGTATGTGCTTGTTGCCTGTGCTTGTATTGTGCCTGTTATATGTGCCTGTTATATGTGCCTGTTATATGTGCCTGTTATACGTGCCTGTTGTATGTGCCTGTTACATGTGCCAGTGTTGTGCGTGTAATGCATAAACGGTCTCATTTGTATCAATCTACTGTTGGAATGAATTCATGTTTCTGACGATTTGCACGTGCCACCATACGCGTCCAGAGATGCTACCAAAGAACCGTTGCTATAACAAAGACACCATTGATTCTATCACTCGACCGGTGCGAATGCATATTGCTTGATCCCATGAACTGGAGGCTACAAAGTAGTAGGTCACACAGCTTTTACGAAAATGTGAATGTTGGCCATAGCAATTCGGCCTGGTACCGACATACCGGGAGTACATACGAGCGATTACAGCCAGTCAGATTGCTTTGCAACCAACACAGAAGCCAGCGTCAGGAGCGTCGGCATAAGAACCAATCCTACCGGGTGGGAACGGGCAACCCTGGGTGGCGTGGAGGGCGGTGCAGGCGCCGTACATCCACCGTTAGTTAGTTATTAGGGCTTTAGGACGCTAATAACTAACTAACGGTGGCTGTATGGCGTCTGCAAGCCACCGTAAATGATGGCAGATTTCCACGGAATGGTGGCTGGCGGACTGGTCAGCAGTGCCCTGCCGGCTGCACGCCGCTCCTGCCCGCTAATGTTCATTAGATCCGTCTGCAGTCAAGCCGACCTTTTCCCACGCCTGTCGCCGTATGCCCTCGGCGCGACTCCCCCCCCCCCCCCTGCGACAGTGAGCGTGACATGGGCAGCGGGCACAGCTTGGGCACCGCCGCCGGGTTGTTATGCAGCCGAGGCGGCTGCGGTGTCAGGTGGCGGCCTGTGACGCCGTTACCACGCCATTAGCGGCTCGACCGGGGCCACAGTCGCATCGCTCTGCGTGTAATCCAATTGTTGTTGTGGTTCAGGGCTGTGGTCGTGGTCCAGGATTGCGTTTGCTTCATGTGGCCATTGAGCAACCACCATTCCACAATGCGCACCCTTTAAGTCTTATGTACATGAATGAATTAACATTTGTGAACTTTATTCAGGATGCGCAGTCTGAAATTACCATGAAATAAAGCTGCAATACAAAATAAGGAGACGGAATACAACATCCAACAACGGTCTATCTGGTCTTGTACCATCGTCTCACCACAGGTATAGGACAAAACGACCTCGGGTTGAAGACCAGTAACTTGCTGCTTCCGCGGGTTGAAGACCAGTAACATTTATGGTGCAGTTGGTGGCTGCTTTTTCACTCCATTATGCAGAACGACTTTTGATGACATCTCGTGCTGATGAAGAAATAATATTGCTAACGTTCTCACTAGAAGATGATGCTTCCATTCAATAACTTGGCTCAATCATCCTGCCATCAGCGAAAGTATCGTCATCGCCATCGCCAGTGCTCAGCAAGAAGGTGAAGTGTGCCACCTCGTTCGCAAATAATCAATGAACCGTCCTACGTCACGAGCCGCTCGCTTATGCGTCTCAGTTTCGCCTATATTAGTGTGATAACAGCGGAAGTATAGACTCCTTGTGCAGACAGCCGCGCTAACTGTCGCATAATGAGATCAGTGGCCATCAACGACGTCGGTTTTTCTGAGGACATACGAACTTCCTAAAGTTCTTCCCTGATTCACAACTTGAAATTGGTCGCTAATTTGCCAGCGAACTATTGGCTCAGAGTCTGTGAAAATATAATGGAATATCAGAGCTGTTAAGCAAAGTGGAATCCTTCGCGTCGACGTGCAACGCTGCAGAATTGAAGGGAAATTGGATATGGGATCGCTCAAAACGCTCATTCTGCATGCAGGTGACGAAGAAAAATATTAGCTTTTCCCCAGCCTATAGAAGAATATCATCTACCATAAATCTTCAGCGTCCACTGTTGTGATGAATATACATAATCGTTGTATGCAAGCAAGACTGTCTGCATGCTCGAGGCTAAAGCGACCCACTCGCCGGTTCTGAGACTGGCAAGGGCCCAACAGTTGGAGGTGGTGTTGAGGTTTGACCGAATCGAAGCGTCCTCGATGGCTGACGGGGGACCCGCCCGCTCACTCGGTGAGATGGCCGCTTCTGACCACTCAAAACACCACTTGTGTGCATTGCGCCGCACGTGCATGAGTCTGTTTCCCGTGAATACACTTCAGACAAACAGCATCTGGCACACATTGCTCACTTTGTTTGAACCAGCAACGTAGCCTATCTGCCCGGAAAGCAGTTTTCCGGTTACTGTAGCTTCCCTAACGGGCCGACTGGTCCTCGGCCATGATCGCAAAAAAGAGCGTACCTTGTATGCCACTATTGTATGATGTCGCCATATTTAGCATACCAGCGTTAGGCGCCATTAGTGGTGCCCGACGGGCGAAAGGATGCACTTTATGAGCGCCGGCCGGGTGAGGCCATGCACCCTATGGTGTTCCAGCACTAAGAGCTATTATGGGCGCCGGACGAGTGAGGACATGCGCCCTATGGTGTCCCAGCATTAAGAGCCATTATGGGCGCCGGACGAGTGAGGACATGCACCCTATGGTGTCCCAGCATTAAGAGCCATTATGGGTGCCGGACGGGGATCCCATGCGCCCTATGGTGTCCCAGTATTTACCCGTCCCGTCTCGGGGGGTCTTCAACCCCCCCCCCCACCCTCTCAGGTTTTTCGCGGATAGCGGACGAACGGCGCGGGGCAGCGCGCCCAAATTTGGCATGCCTTTTCCCACATCAATTTGACATGCTGATTCAAAAATTTTAGGTCAGGTCATCTAGGGTCAACGAGTTAGTCAAGGTCAAGTAAGGTCACCTCCAAAAAAGTTCAACCAATCGTCACGCTTTAACGTATGCAGATATTTTAATGAAACTTTCAGCGTTTGCTTATCTTTAGGGATGCAAGAAAACGTATGAGTGCAATTTTTCATTTTTTTTCGTTTTTGACTTCATATCAATTTTGCGCATTTGCCAAATTGCAGTTAAAATACAGGATTCTGGCTAAAGTGAGCATTTTTTTATCAGGGCAAGTTGACTTCTAACAACGTTTCTCGGTCTGCTCTACCCATTGGAAAAGGAAAATGGGGGGGGGGCAAAAAATATAGCCCTTGTCGATTTCGCTGTCCTTTTCTCATTCCAAATAAATTTTTTTTTTTCATATATCCCCAAAAATGAACTCCCCAGTCAAAAACATAATGTAAGTCGTGAAAAGTCGTGAAAATCTAGCCTAGTTTTGGAGGATGGACCTGGACTCTAATCGTCGAGCGCTTTCCGATGCACCTCTTTCGTTTTCGTGCGATGCTTAGTTTTGATTTTAGAGGGGGTCTTTATCCTCCCTCCCCCTTCGATACGGGGTGTGAAGATTTGACCGGAAAGATGGCGCGGGTTAAGAGCCATTATGGGCGCCGGGCGAGTGAGAACATGCGCCTTATGGTGTCCCAGTATTATGAGCCATTATGACCGCCGGACGGGGGGGGGCGGGGCATGCACCTTATTGTATCCTAATATTCGTGTAAGTGCAGGAAGTTTGAATTGCGTAAGATCAAGTGTGACAATTCCGATCCGTGTATTTATGATTGCTATACGACTTGCATATCAGACAATGAACCTCGGTATGAAAATACAGCGTGCAGCCTTTGTGCATGGAATAAACATCAACTTCACAATTTTAAAAGGACAGAAAAATCGGTACACGTGAAATATTAAAAAAAAAATTTTTTAAATTTTATAAAAAAAAAAAAAAAAAAAAAAAAAAAAAAAAAAAAAAAAAATCATGGATATCCCTCTCCCCTCTCCCCTCCCCCCCTCTCAAAATGGTGAATCAAATTAAGAAGTCGAATCAGGATAAATCAATTCAGATAACATGCGCATGAAATAACATCAAATTTCGTGAACATTGACTGCAGTTTTTCCGAAATTGGCCTGATCTGCCGAGTGCGGTGAGCGTATCTCAAACCGAAAGAAACTTGTCACGATGCGTCACGGTGCTTTTGACCACTGAACCCTCCCGTTTCGCATGTGCCGCATGCAACCACCCGTTTCCGCAGACCTAACTACAATTCTCGTTCTTGGTGGATTTAGACCACGCAGCATCCAGGGTCCAAATGGCCGTAGTTGCGAAGCTCAAAAGCGGACGGTGGCAAAATGTATTATTCACCACCACCCCGATAACAAAATAGCTCTGCTGCGCGACAACTTGCTCGATGTGTACAAACAGGGGGGGGGAGGGGGAGATCATCATCAGGCTGACCTTATCGAGTGTTACCCGGCCTCGGGGTACGTTGTACCTGAGGCTTGACCCGATGTCCATGCATTCGGTAGTAAGTCGTTAGGTAGAGGTGTCTTGGCATACCATGGCCAGGCTCCGACGTAGACCCTTTCCTTTGAGTACATATGATCACACGTTCAAGAAAGTATTGCGACGAAAGCTGCAAGGAATCACAAGAACAAGAACACAGATAGCTTTGAATGACGGAATACATTATAGATGTTATATATATTATATATATATATATATATATATATATATGTATGTATATATGTAAATATTTATGCGTGTATATACACACATATATGTAAATATACTATATATATATATATATATATATATATATATATATATATATATATATATATATAAATGCATGGTTTGGAAACTTTCGAGCTGGACCGTGTCGCGCCGCTTAAGCTTTCCCGTACAAGCACGGAGAAGGCTGCCTGATACTTCGCGGTCTCTGGTAATTAGCTTTTCGTTGTGGCAGTGTGGGACACGCCTCAAACAATCTCACGGTACATTGTGGGGTTAATAGGCATGACACAGGCCAATTAAATGTTTAACCCGCGCCGTCTTTCCGGTCAAATCCTCCCACCCCGTCTCGGGGGGGGGGCGGTTGAAGACACCCTCTAAAATCCAAATTAAGCGTCGCACGAAAACGAAAGAAAGTGTCATCGGAAAGTGTTCGACGAGTAGGGTCCGGGTCCACCCTCAAAAACAATTTCCCCACAAAAGTGACGTCACCAGGGGGGCTAGATTTTCATGACTTTTTACGACTTACAGTTTTTGACTCTGGGGAGTTCATTTTCGGGATATATGGGAAAATATTATTTGGAATGCGAATAGGACAGCGAAATCGATCAGGGCTATCATTCCCCCCCCCCCAATTTTTTTTTGAAATTTCAAAATTTTGAGTTTTCAAGTTTTCTGAAATTTTCCTTTTGCAATTGGTAGAGAAGACCGAGAAACGTTGCTGGAAGTCAACTTGCCCTAATAAAAAATGCTTACTTTAGCCATAATCCTGTATTTGAACTACAATTTGGCACATACGCAAAATTTATATGTAGTCAAAAACGGAAAAAAGCAATGAAAAATTCCGCCAGTACCTTTTGTTGCATCCGTAAAGATAAGCAAACGCTGAAAGTTTCATTAAAATATCTGTATCCGTTAAAGCGTGACGACTGGTTGAACGTTTTGGGAGGTGACCTCACTTGACCTTGACTAACTCGTTGGCCCTAGATGACCTGACCTAAACATTTTGAATCAGCGTGTCAAATTGATGTGGAAAAAGGTATGCGAAATTTGGGCGCGCTGCCTCGCGCTGTTCGTTCGCTATCTGCGAAAAACCTGACGGGGGGGGGGGCGGTTGAAGACCCCCGAGACGGGACGGGTTAATGAAACATGTGCTCCATGGTAGCAACCTTATACGTTCGAGCATGCTACTTAAATCGTATAGTGGTGCATATGTCTCACCGTCTTCTCTGCCTATTTTTATATCCCCGTATTCCCTTCTATATTTTCCCATCTCTCTTTCTCCCCTTCTCTTCCACTTCTCCCACTCTCCCCCTCTTTCTGCCCCTCCCTCTGGCCCTCTTTCTTTGTTCTCATTCTGCCTTGCTTCTGTGTTATATTCTTCTGGATGCAAGCGATCGTAAAACCTGCTCGTTTCGCGAGTGAAGGCTAACACCAGTCTCTTCCCAAGCTCTGTGGCTTTTCTCGATGCATTTCATCGAATATCGATCCTGGTTGGGAACAATGGTTGCGCCTGCACTTCGTCGGATGGTCACCTCGCTTACCACCATGACGGAAATTCGACACCCCACAAAAGACACGAAAGGAGCCACAACAAAGCTCAGGTTAAGACCCGAAACATGATCGAAAGAGAAACGGGAATTTTGAAGTAAAAAGCTCTCCTATTCGGCCAATGGTCTCCAAACCAGTCCATCAAGTGTGCAAACATCGTGGTGGCTGCAGTTGCTTTACACAGCATCGCGGTCAAGGCCGGAGAAGCTGACGCAGCGGAGGCTGACGCGCACGAGGAGAATGACCGGGAGGACACCCCAGCAGCGGCGCGCCCGACAGTCAGCCAGCACCGCTGGCGACGCCGCTCGACGCCTGCTCGTGCGGGGCCATTGCCAGTGATGCCTCGTGGACGCCACGTACGAGCCGGTACCCAAGCCGAAATACTCTTCTACGCCGACGGCTCTCAGGGCGGGGATGGCCGAGTGGTTAAGGTGTTTGGCTCTGGGTACCAAAGATCCTGGGTTCGACACTAGCGCCGCTCGGAACATTTCCCAATCCCGCGGCCCACCGGCGAAACAGTGTGGGCGGCGCCATTAGCCGTGAATGTGCAGAAAGTGCGTCGTGAACTACCCAATAAACAACAACACCGACGGCTCACGTGCCAGTAATGGTGCGGGCGCCGCCTGGTGCGGTGGGCCTGACACCGGCCAAGTCAAATTAGCATTACGTCACTCGGTATGCACAGCGGAACTAATGAATTCTGGAGGCAGGTGCTAGCCGCTACAGCTACCACACGCACACGCACAGCCTCAACATTTGAAAGCCTCTGTATATCGGTGTGCTCCGCGACCATGCTTGTCCTCGAAGAAAACACGTGGGGAGCTTCTGCAAGAGATTGAGCCTAACGTGCACAATCGCCGGGCTAGTTCTCGCAATACCCGGTCAAAGTGTGCCGTTCGCGACACAGAGACCAGCGTCGTAGTGGTGCCGCGTCATTAAATATTAAGATGGTGATGAAGTTTTAAGTTGTGTTGGTGATGCGTCAGTTGGTGGACTCGCGGATTTCTGGAGAGCAATTTATCAACGCAGTACTAAATTACGCTCAGCGGAAGTGGATCCCTGCAAATCTGCGATACGCCGCGACTTACGCCCACACATGCGCAAAATCCGAGTTGCGAGCGCTTGGATCCCCCAGCTTAAGCGCCGCACCTTGAAGCGATCATCAGTTGGCTGCTGTGTGCCTCGGCTCTCTGGATGATCTCCACCGCTTTCACGGAAACTTCCGCGTTGGTGTCGCCCAAAATAGTCAGAAGGACGTTGTCTCGGAAGTCCATGAAGCCATTACGACTCACACTGGCGCGAAGCAGGGCGACATCCACCGGCTGGCGGAGCTGCCCCTGATGCTGGATCTCGCTGAGCAAGTGAAGCGCCCCGAATACTACATCCGGCATGGACTTGATATATCGAAGACGGTGGGAACGTAAACGCCGCATACGCATGCAGCCTGCTGAATACGCTTGTGATGCATACGTTTACACCGTCATCGATATTACGTCCAGGTTTCGCAGAAGAATATGTCGTGAAACAGCTCATTGTGCATAACGTGTGCAAGAACAGTCGACTTAAATCCTCGCAAAAGGTCTCGCTAAATGGAAATGCCGACTGGCATATACTCCAAAAGGTCAGAGCAGGCCTAAAAGACATCATCAATGAAACGTTATAGATGAAAACGGCGACACAACGTCCCAAAGGCAACACACCCAGGAACATGGACATAATGCCCAAAGCGCCGCCGCCACCTACAGAAGAACATAGCCGGAAACCTGGACATGACGCCCAAACCGCCGATTGAATGGAATCAGGAATTATGCGCCAAACGCTAACACCAACAACGCCAACAACAACAGCAACAACTCCGCCAACGCCAACACCCACCAAACGCCAACAGAACAGGGTTCGATAAAATACTATCGATCATGAAATGGCTTGCGACTTTAGAAACGGTGTCCATAAGCACTACCACATCAATCCTACTCATATAGTATATTCCCGTGAGGGCAATATTTATTAGCGTTGATACGAGACGCTAGGTGATGACAGCTCAACCCGCGCCTTAGGGCGCGGCGTGTAACTCAGCAGGCTGTTCCCGTCATCTTTAGCGGCATCAAACTACTACGATCTATACTTACAGCCGGTAGATGTCGCACCCGGTGGACCACTCGCGGAACTTCCGGTTACGGAACTAAGCCAAAAAAATGAAATCCGGGATTAATGGGCCAGTACACTTCCGAAACTCTGAAAGATAATAAATGGCCAGATCAGAACACGCAGTATTACTAAGTTCCACGCAGAAATTAATTCACAGCTGAAATGTGTTGTGACATATGGCAACGTCCCCCTTCCCGCCGCAGCCGAGCACCTTCCGGCCGGAACAACGGAAGGGTAGGGTTGATAGTCTAGCCCACCCCCACCCCATCAACCACACCTCTGCCTGTGACGCCTATTTCCAGTCTCCTCCTTCCGTCCGAGACGGTCTTTCAGCCGTACATCGACGAAAACGGAACGGCTGAAACTAACTGGAGTCGAGACCATCGAAAGCCAAACCGTAGGTCGCAACTGCAAAGAAAAGAAAAACTCCAGCGAACGAGTAAGTAAATGCTAATGCTACATTCTCGCCAACTTCGTCGCCTGTATTCACCCGTCACAACTTTTGGAAACATCTTATAGAATGCTTCATGTTAAATCATGAAAATCGACAGCCATTTTTCGCGAGCCGATCTGGCTAGTGTGTTGCAAAAAATCTTGGGAGGGTATCGGCCTCCTCCACCCGACACGATTCGTGAACATTTCTGCACCCACGAATTGGCGATAAAATACAACGGTGTGGACAGAGACGGCCGGCGGGACGGGGCCGCGCAGTCACGCGGTCATCAATCCAGGCTTGAAGAAGTCGGATTCGTGGAAAAGGGCACAGACAAAAGCTGCCGGATGTAATTGGCATTTTCAAGAAAATGTCGAAAGAGACTACGAGAAGAATGCAACTTGTCAAACACTTCCATACAAAGGGAGACCATAGACGCCAATTTTGTTCGGCAAGTCTATTCAGTTCGAGTTTAGACGCGGGCATAGTACGAAGATAATTGTTGATTTCGGGTTAGACATCGATCTGCAAAATTAACACGTTCCACACCCACACCCACACACACACACACACACAAAATGATTCAAAAGCTTTTCGGTCCTTTGTAGCAGGGTATCGTTTGCTTAATTTCACAGGTCATCTTTGCTTGCCTTGGTTTTTACATATGTACGAAACGCACTAATATCCTCGGTCGAAAACATGGGAAGATTAATAAGGCTCGATGCCGTTTCACTACACATTTCCGTAACGGACTAGTGCTGCGATATGTATGTGGAATATGTGGGGTTTTTGCAAACGCCGCACTTTCTCAATTATTCATGGCTTGCATGTTGCTTATTGAATATACTAGAATACACCCACACCAAACGAAGACTATCATCAAAAAGCCAGAACATATTCAGTGGAGATGTCAGTGGCATTCACAACAACTAACCGAGACTTCCGTGGATGCAAATGACAACACAACTCGCCAACATTTTCCGAGCTTCTTCGTCGTCCAGCGTGAGTTTTCCGCCCGGCCCGGTTAATTAAGTTTTCATTTTGCCGCGCGCGCCTGGCGGCGGAGGCTCGCGGGACCCTCATTATATCAGTTGCCGTCAAATTAGGCTGCGACGTGGGGCGCGTCGTCATCTTGATTGTCCAAGCAGGACCGGGGGCCGTCGGAGATGGTGCCGGGAAAGCCAAAACACGCCGTCAGGAACCGCGGCCGCCGCAGCAAGCGCCATGCAGGTCGGTCCAGAGTGATGCATATCCATGTGCCTACATGTGTGCCTGAGTGAGTGGCGATTTGCATCGGCTGACAGCAGGAGTGCGGTATGCAACTTTAAGAAGCAATTGCCCTTTCACTGTTGCTGTACCAATGCGCAGTTCATAAATCGCGCAAGGTCGTCTGCCGTGCATATAGCGTCTGTGTGTCTGCATGTGGGCTCTACAGAGCTCCGCGAGTACGGACCCAGAACCATGCATTTGAAAAGAGACGTTGCCTCCACCTGGTTTGCACGATGCACTATCGGGGATGAGTGGCATAGGGGTAAGTCGCTCGTCTCACAATTGAAGGCTTGTGTGTTCGAGTCTCACTTGTCGCTACTCTTCGCCCGCGACCAATCGACGTGAGAGATTGGTGACGCTACACGACTCAACGGTCTATGTGTCGCAAAAACCAATAACCAACCACAATGTACTTTCAATTGTGTGTGCAAGTGCCTGCAATCTCAAAATGGTGTCTTCAAGTGCTCGGCAATTATCCCGGACAGCCACCTCAAGACTGGATCGCATTGGCTCCGCTCCCGCTGCGAGGGTCAGCATGGAGCTGCGCAGCGGAAGCGTGTTCCCTCTCCCGGCGGTGGTGACGAGCCAGCTGGCTGTCACTCAGGAAGTAGTGTGGTGCAGCGCTGCATGCGTCGCAAACGCGTCGGACGCGTGCATCTGTTCTGACGGCGACACCTCGGGGCTTCGCGTTCCGGCGATTAATTGTCGACGTGCCGGCAGCCGCCGGGGGGTTTCCGATCCCGCACCGGCTGATGATTTTTCATCGATTGGCCTCTCGCGGGCGTTTTTGCTCGGATCGGCGCGCTGGTTGAGACGGATGACACGAGCCATGCTCGGGCCATTAGTACAAATGACGTTGGCCTTTGGCTCCATTTCCGGTCGGCCATCGTTAAAGTCGGTTTAAAAATGAATTACTTTTTGCTGGCGAAGTGAGAACGGCGTTTCCAATAAATAGCGTAGCATGAATCTATATGTTTCCACACGATGAAAGAATGGTCGTCTTACCCCTCTAATTAATGTCGTGCAACGTAAAGTATGCACCGTAAGTATGTACCGGAAGTATATACCGCACGCAGGGATGCTCGCATTCCTGAGCCAACAAAACGACTTGTTTTGTAGCTTATGCTCCTTTGTTAAAGAGGCAAGGGTGTTACATTGTACATGCTAGGGGGCACCGGTCTCATCGGTAATTGACTTGGGTCCCTTTGCGCAAGGCTTTGGATGCTGTCGGTGTGATTTATTATTGGATTTGGTTTGTTTCAGAAACCACACACACACACACACACACACACACACACACACACACACACACACACACACACACACACACACACACACACACACACACACACACACACACACACACACACACACACACACACACACACACACACACATACACGCGCGCGCGGCATATCAAGGCATGTCTAGCTCTGTCTCGTGCTCCTTTGTTCCCACTGTCCTCTGACTGCCATGACATTTACGTTCGAGTGCCTTGTCCATAAGCCTAACACATCCTATTTTACTACGCATGCACCAGGGAACTGAAGACAGCTTCAATAAATGCGGCAAAGGTGTGCGTCTACAAACGAATTTACCGGTAATAGTGGCAGTTTCAAACTTACCTGAAGAGACTTGAGAAAGTTCTGATACGAGGTGGTGGACAAAAAAACTGAAAATGCAAAAGAAAGTCATGGACGACTCAAGGCCAAATGAAATAAAGCAGAAGAGAGCCCGAAAGCTGGCACCTCTCACCTGATCAGATAGCGCATCTTCATGATGATGGATCCCAGAGGAAGTAAAGCAGAACTGGGTGAAATTGTGAAGGGAATGGATTTAGCAATGGTTGAGGTTACAGAACCCGATGATGGATATGTGACATCATTGAGGGATGCAAGTGAACAAGAAAAGGCAAGCTTATACATGACAAAAGGAGATACACAGTGGACCGAAGTGGCCCATGTCCATGTTAATGAACACTTTATATCGCGAAGGGGATGAACCTGTCTCGGTAGCATCTTCAACTTCTCACTCTACAATTCTGGGAGCGCCTTCAGTGCAGTCAATCAATCAAGAGATGCAAATATTTACGCCAGAATGAAGCAAGTGTGGCTGTCACAACTTGAACCGCAAATACAGTTGGAGAAGGAGCGGGACATCCCAAGGCGCAGAAAGATACGGGAAACCACCGATGCCTGTGACGCTGCTGGAGTAGAGGCAAAGTTGAGGAAGGCGGCAGATAATGGTCTTGACTGGGAACGTAATGATGGCTTCACTCACGAGGATAAGTTTGATGGTCCTGTTGATGAGAAGAACAACGACAAGGTTCAAATGCTAAGCTTTCGACCGCAAATAGTTGGGCAAGTTGTATATACTCCAAAGGTCCCAGCAGAACAGAAGTCACCATCTCATTGTTTCCTCTTTGCTAAGGGAATTCTGCATATTATTTCACCTACTTTTTCTGGGGACCTTGTGGAGTGGCAAAAGTTGCGTGGATTATTTCAATCTTGTTTATGACCAGATTTATCTCTGTCTAAGACAGCATGAATGATTCGTCTGCAATCCTCTGCCACAGGCCCGGCGAAACAGATCATCGGTTAAAAAATGTTGTTTTTCACAAAGGTATGTCTTCAGGCGTTGCAAACCTTCAACCTTCAATAGGTGGCTGGGAAAGCAGGTACAGATCTGTTTGAAGTGTGATGAATCACTGACAGCCATTCCGACGAGCGATGGCGACTGGGGCCTTACCACTTATGCATACCTGTTGTGAAGGCAGTCATCACCTGGATCAATGCGAGGCATTCGCCGGAAAATCTGCTGATGATCGTGCCCAGTTCATTGTCAATAATGGCCTGTGCTAGCGTTACTTTAAGGCTGGCCAGGACATCGGATTCGAAGGTATCCAGCAGTCAGATCCTGCGGCATAGAGGGCCTCATGATCGGACATCACGTTCTACTCCATGGTAGCCAGAGAGTAAGCTTCACAACTGTTGCGCCATTTCGCGTGGCTTTTTGCAATCCAGCATACCAGGACTCGTCAGCCAAGCGAACCATTGCAACCGGTCTAGTTCACAATGGCGCCTACATTGTCGGGAAAGATTCTTTTGCTAGCGGGTGTGTGTGTGCGTGTATTTTTCTTCTATTTTTTAGAAGCAGAAGCCGCGCCAGGATGTGATATCTTCGGCGCCACTTCTGGGTGGCATTCTGGGGTGGAGCGCATTTTTTACATCGATCCTAAACCGGGGAGGTGAATTATTTGCATCGATCTTAGATCGATAGGGGAGCATGCCCCCAGACACCCCACCCCGAGATCTGCCACTGTGTCATGCTATGCAAATTTAATAAGGAATTTTCACATATTGCTATTTTGCAAAGTAGTCGTTCTCCTAAACAGCAAAATTTGAGGATATTCATCATGACAATTCTGAGTAATCACACACGAAAAAAAAATAGCACGCGGAAAAGCAATCAAGGCAGCGAACAAAATTTCCTCCCATGATAATCAAGTGCTTGGAAGCGATGCGCTGGCCATCCTATTAACCATAAGTAGTATCATTATGAAGTGACACATCGTTCGCTGTGACATTACACGGGTTATTGCAATCAAATTATTCGACCAAAATTTGGTCCGTGAGACAAATCTAGAAGGTTTCACTTCCAGCCGGCGTGATGTTGGGCGTTCCATGGGACCGGGTGGAACCAGCACAGGTTTCTGCCCGTGCGTTGTCGTCGGCTTTGCGCCGCATAAGTCATTATCAATCAAAGTGACGGCCTCAGATAAACTCTTTTCTAGATGACCTTTTGTCTAGAACGAACTTTTGTTCGTCTAGACAAAAACTCGTTAAAGAAATGTTCGTTCAGATTAAAAGCTCGCATAGTAAAAGCTAGTTTTTTCTTCCCAAGAGGAGGTTTTGTCACCTAAGTACGTACAAGTTTTTTTTCTAGGCGATCTTGTGCCGATTACGAGCATTTGTCGTATGGGAGCATTTGCCCTAGGCGAGCTTTTGCGATACGAGTCTTCATCCCAGACGAACGTTTGTTATAAACTACACTTTGTGATAAACGAGCATTTGTTCAAGACGATATTTTTCAAATACAAACTTTTCTCCGAGAAGAACTTTTCTCCGTGACACACTTTCTTTCCCGGACGAGATTTTTATCCTGTCCAATCTTTTGCCATATACTACCATAGGATGCAAGTGTTGGCCATGAACGAACTTTTGGAATGCGATCAATTGTCCTGAGCGAGATTTTGCTATGCGAGCTTTTGATCTGGACGAGCATTTCGTTTACGAGCTTTTGCCCGGACGAACCCTTGCCAAAACTGAACATTTTATATGATAGACGAGTTTTTTTTTTGCCAGACGAGTTGTTGTGCCCTTCGATTATTCATCGTACGAGCTTTTATCCTGTTCGAACTTTTCTCCAGCCCAAGCCTTGCACAGACGAACCTTTGAGAGATAAGCTTCCACCCCTTACGAGTTTTTTCCCTGAAAGAGCATTATCCGGACTATATTTTGTCCTACGGTCAAATAACATAGAGGCTGGCATGGGCCGACCTCTACGTTACGAGCATTGCTCTACGAGCTGTTGCACTGCGAGCTACCACCACGGAATCGTTGTCGTCTGAAATTGATATGAGCATGCACGAACCATATTTCAAGCCGGCAAAATACACCGCGTGGTGGCCAGCCTCATGCATAACGCTGTCGCCAGGCCTGCCAGCGGACCTGGATAATGGCATGCAGGCATGGCACGGGCAGCTGCGGTCCACTCAGCTCGCAAGCTCAGCTGGTGTTCCGGCCAGAGGTGCTGCCGACGGTCACGAGCACCGTGACCTGGACGAGTCGGCCATGTGCAGAATACACACGGCTGTTGTGTGGACAACGTGAGGCGAACGCATCGTGCGTGCCGTGCATCTCGCTGTACGCGCAATCGTCCCTCAGCGGACAGAGGAGGTTTTGTCACCTAAGTACGTACAAGTTTTTTTTTTCTAGGCGATCTTGTGCCGATTACGAGCATTTGTCGTATGGGAGCATTTGCCCTAGGCGAGCTTTTTGCGATACGAGTCTTCATCCCAGACGAACGTTTGTTATAAACTACACTTTGTGATAAACGAGCATTTGTTCAAGACGATATTTTTTCAAATACAAACTTTTCTCCGAGAAGAACTTTTCTCCGTGACACACTTTCTTTCCCGGACGAGATTTTTATCCTGTCCAATCTTTTGCCATATACTACCATAGGATGCAAGTGTTGGCCATGAACGAACTTTTGGAATGCGATCAATTGTCCTGAGCGAGATTTTGCTATGCGAGCTTTTGATCTGGACGAGCATTTCGCTTACGAGCTTTTGCCCGGACGAACCCTTGCCAAAACTGAACATTTTATATGATAGACGAGTTTTTTTGCCAGACGAGTTGTTGTGCCCTTCGATTATTCATCGTACGAGCTTTTATCTTGTTCGAACTTTTCTCCAGCCCAAGCCTTGCACAGACGAACCTTTGAGAGATAAGCTTCCACCCCTTACGAGCTTTTTCCCTGAAAGAGCATTATCCGGACTATATTTTGTCCTACGGTCAAATAACATAGAGGCTGGCATAGGCCGACCTCTACGTTACGAGCATTGCTCTACGAGCTGTTGCACTGCGAGCTACCACCACGAAATCGTTGTCGTCTGAAATTGATATGAGCATGCACGAACCATATTTCAAGCCGGCAAAATACACCGCGTGGTGGCCAGCCGCATACATAACGCTGTATCACCAGGCCCTGCCAGCGGACCTGGATAATGGCATGCAGGCATGGCACGGGCAGCTGCGGTCCACTCAGCTCGCAAGCTCAGCTGGTGTTCCGGCCAGAGGTGCTGCCGACGGCCACGAGCACCGTGACCTGGACGAGCCGGCTCAGAATTGTGTGGCAGAATACACACGGCTGTTGTGTGGACAACGTGAGGCGAACGCATCGTGCGTGCCGTGCATCCGCTGTACGCGCAATCGTCCCTCAGCGGACAGCTGTGCGTCGACAGTCGACATTCTAGAATTGTCACCTGGAATGTCAATGAATGTAAGCAAGTTCACTCGTTGCCCAAAATCCCGATTTCACTGTACTCGAAAGCGGGGACATGGCAACAGAGCGCGGCGCACCAAAAGAGGTGCATCACAATGGTCACAGATCGGCTTCCACTCAATCATCAGTAAGTAAGTATTAATGACGTAATTGTGCCCTTTCATCAGACTAACACGTACTATTTCCACCCACTGCTATTTTCTCACTGATAATTCCCATAACACTGGACCACTCATCGATGTTTTGAGCTTGCTATAAATGGAGTCCCACGCTGTCTGTCATTTGAGCTCGAAGAATGTGTTGATGGACTGGTTGGGATTTACAGTAGGAAGGGGAAGTGCGCGGCCAGAGCGCTTACCAGCTGGCCTCTTAGCCGCTGCATCAGCCATATCGCTTCCGATTATGTCCACATGGCTAGGAACCCAACACCGCGTGACACTTTTTCCCGATTGGTTGTGAGTATTAGGACGAATCACGATGATTCTGTGAAAGTGGATCAGGAGGATAAAAGGATTCCAGAGTCAAGATGCTGCTCAACGAATCGGAGGAAATAATGTGAGTAGTTTCATGCCTCGCTTCAATGAAGCATAGCGCTTTGTAATCGCCATCAATTTCGCGAAGCAGACGGGGATACGTGTGTTGGCAGTTCAGGCGTCCTTGTGCTGGAGCCACTTGCGAAAGCATAGCCCACATCACTTGCCGTCCTCGAACCGCCGGTGTAAGTAAAACGCATCCACGATTAGTTTCCAGGCATTCTAGGGCTTTCATGTGAAACAGTTCTGGTATCACCTTCGATTTGCGAGTGTCGGACGAATGTCTAGCATAGGTGGAGTCAGCTCTCAGGGTGGAGTTGGTATAACTACGCCCTCATGATGCTGCGCAGGTGAATGCTGTTCTCCTGCAGCAACTCCCACACGCGTTGACAAAATGGGCTCAAACTGGTGCCTCGTCGCTGCTGGAATATCTCCTGTATGCGACTGAAAACACGGACTTGAAAATGTGGCGCGAGGGGAATTGCTTTAGCCTGCAAGAGTGGCACAGTCCGAGTTTTCTCTTCTCATTGATAATGACGGCTCATGAGCTTCCGCCAAGGGTCTCGCGGTTGGCCTAACCCTGCCATTCCTTGAAACATAAAGCATGCGGCAGCATGATCAGTGACCGACTCCGGGAATTGAACTGACAACATGCATATATGCTCCTTATAATATGCATATCTTATTCCACACTCGACCTAC